>JAGFNQ010005490.1:88093-134017 GCA_024364735.1 Boesenbergia rotunda
TGCAACCTAATGGTTTACTTCCCGGAGGAAGGTCCACAAGTTCCACGTGTGATTTTGCAAGATAGATTCTATCTCAGATGCAATTGCCTCTTTCCAGTGAGGTCCCTCAGAGGAGTTCACAGCTTCTGAGTAGCTTTGGGGTTCACCTTCCAGTATGAAAGTGATAAAATCTGATCCATAAGATTTTTCCACCCGAGCTCTCTTACTCCGTCGAGGTGCATTCTCAACTGGTTCATCTTCCTCTTCTTCTTCCTCTGATATTTCCTTTACCCTTTTTGAGGAGCTAGCATCCTCTCGGGTCTTATATGGAAATACATGCTCGAAGAATGAGGCATTTCTCGATTCTATTATCGAGTTCTTGTGTATATCCGGTAATTGTGATTCACTGGGTACAAAACCGATATGCACTGCTGTTATGTGCATATCCAATAAATATGCAATCAACAGTTTTTGGTCCTATCTTAACCCTTTTTGGATCAGGCACCAAAACTTTGGCAAGACACCCCCACACTCGCAAGTATTTGTAGGATGGTTGTCTTCCATTCCATAACTCATAAGGACTCTTATGTATTTTCTTCCGAGGGACCTTATTTAAAAGGTAATTAGCTGTTAACACAGCTTCCCCCCACATCGAGTCTGGCAGTCCAGAGCTCAATAGAAGAGCATTCATCATCTCCTTAAGAGTTCTATTCTTTCGCTCAGCAATCCCATTCTGCTGAGGGGTATAAGGAGCTGTTGTCTCGTGTCTGATCCCATGTTCAGCACACAACTCAGCGAATGGTGATACATATTCACCACCTCGGTCACTTCGAACCACCTTAATTTTCTTATTAAGTTGGTTTTCAACCTCATTCTTATAGAGAATGAATTTCTCTATAGCTTCATCCTTGCTTTTGAGAAGATACACATAACAATATTTTGTGTTATCATCTACCAAAAGTGATGAATACTTATTCCCACCACGCGTCGGTGTGCCTTTAAGGTCACATACGTCGGTGTGAATTAGGCCGAGAGGTTCGGTGCTTCTTTCAACGTGTTGAAAGGATGACCTAGTCAACTTCGCTTCAACACAAGTCTCACACTTGTGTGTCGGGTCAAGGTGGAATGTCGGTATGCTTTGCATGTTCATTAATCTACGAATCACATCGTAATTCACATGTCCTAGTCTATCATGCCATAAACACGAAGACTCAAGCATATAAGTGGAAGAGCTTTCAGTTTTATTTATCTTAGGCTTAATGACCATTACACTGAGCTTAAACAGCCCATCAGATACATAGCCCTTTCCTACAAATATTCCCTTCTTCGACAGAACAACTCTGTCGGACTCAAACACAATGCGAAAGCCATGCTTGCTTAAGAGTGATCCGGACACTAGATTCTTTCAAATCTCCGGAACATACAGTACATCGGTTAGAGTCAGGTCCTTGCCCGAGGTCATCTTCAGCACCACCTTCCCTTGGCCCACGATGTCCGAGGTTGCCGAGTTCCCTATGAACAGCTTCTCTCCACTAATTTCTTCAAAATTATGGAGCAGCTCCTTATTACAGCATACATGTCTGGTGGCTCCAGTATCGATCCACCATTGCCGCGGGTTTGAACCCACCAGGTTCAACTCGGAGACCACAGCGCAGAGGTCTTCCACTTCTGGTCCCTCGTTCAGGTTGGCCTCCTGCTTCTTCTTCGGTTTCTTACATTCCGAAGATTTGTGGCCCACTTTGCCACAGTTGTAGCACTTCCCAGAGAACTTCTTGGCGATGCCTCCTTTGGGTGCCAGCTTGGAAGATTTAGAATTCTTCCGTTTCGAGCTTTGTCCGTGCTCGACCACGTTGGCTTTCACAGTAGCCTGAGAGAATAGTTTTCTCTCCGAACCCTTGTTGTCTTCTTCGATGCGAAGTCTCACAACAAGTTCCTCCACGTTCATCTCTTTCCGTTTGTGCTTCAGGTAGTTCTTGAAATCCTTCCAGCCGGGGGGCAGCTTCTCAATGATGGCTGCTACTTGGAAGGTTTCACTCAGAACCATACCTTCTGAGTGGATCTCATGTAGGATCACCTGAAGCTCTTGGACTTGGCTGATCACAGTCTTAGTGTCAACCATCTTGTAGTCCAAGAATCGGCCCACGATGAACTTTTTGGCCCCAGCATCCTCCGACTTATATTTCTGTCCAGGACTCCATAGCTCCTTAGCCGTTCTCTTCGTGCTGTACACAACATACAGCGAGTCGGCCAGACAGTTGAGGATGTAGTTTCGGCATAGGTACTCAGAATGAGTCCAAGCCTCTACCACAACAACCTCAGCTTGCTCGGGAGGGTCCTCGGTCAAGAACCGAGCCAAATTGAGCGTGGTCAGGTAGAAGAGCATCTTCTGCTGCCACCTCTTGAAGTTCAACCCAGTGAACTTCTCTGGCTTTTCCCCATGGTTGATCGGGGCATTCCCGATCGGGGCGGAGGGGGCCTGGTGATGAGTCTGTTTCACCTCAACATGTTCCGTGGCCATCTCAACAGAATCGAGTCTGTTTCAAGATTGTTGGAGGATTTTTCTGAGATTTTATACTAAATTGAAATTACAAAAACAATTTCAACTTATCTCTGTTGAGTTGCCGAGTTGAAAACCGAAGCTGCCGAGTGAGATCCGAGTGGCCAAGTGAGGTCTGAGTGGAATCTCCCGACCCGAGCAGGTTTTCCCGAGTGGCCGAGTGAGATCCGAGTGAAATCTCCCGAGAGGCCGAGTGAGCTCCCGAATGAAGTTTCCCGAGCGGCCGAGTGAGCTCCCGAATGAAGTTTCCCGAGCGGCCGAGTGAGCTCCCGAGTGGCCGAGTGAGCTCCCGAATGAAGTTTCCCGAGCGGCCGAGTGAGCTCCCGAATGAAGTTTCCCGAGCGGCCGAGTGAGCTCCCGAGTGGCCGAGTGAGCTCCCGAATGAAGTTTCCCGAGCGGCCGAGTGAGCTCCCGAGTGACGTTTCCGAGCGGCCGAGTGAGCTCCCGAGTGGAGTTTCCCGACCGGAATCTCCCGAACAGCAGTAGGACGTCTCCCGACCGGGGAGTTGCTGAGGCCTGCGCAGCGCAGTTTCCTTGAAACAGATTCGTCCTCCTCCGGCGGTGCTTCGAGGCTCAGATGGACTTCCGTCTCTCAGGATACAACAGCAGACCACGGACACAACGGAGCACTCGTTGCTCGTGGCGAACTGAGGAGGTACCCAACTGCTATCAGCGGGGTCGGGAGCGAGGTGGAGTGGAGAAGAATTTCGCACTGCGTCTCTCAGTTACGGCCTCCTTTTATAGGCTCAGACCTCGCAGTATTAAATGACGAATTAATCGTCATTTAATGGCATTTACCCGACCAGATCCAAACGTCTGGGGGTTACTGATCTTGCATTAAACAAAATTAATGCATCAGTTACATTCGAGCAAAAATCAAATTGGCAAAACTTTGGTTCATTTGCTTGGACAAATTTTGCCCCGACCGGTCCGACATTCGACCTGCGCGGGTCGTGCATGCACACGAGTTCACTTGGTTCAGTACAAATCCGGGCCCTGGATTTGCACCCCCCTGCGCACCCACGCATGAGAGAGAGCCTCTCCCCTAGCATTTGTTCACAACTACCATGCTTGTGATACAATATAAACCAAATATTTTGTCTTAAACTCCCAATGTGGGACTAAAGCCCCCCCTCTCAAGGGGGCCCTTTTATTCTCCTCCTCACTTTCTACTCAAGAGAAAGTAACAATGTGGGACTAAAAGTCCCTCTATCTCTTTTCCATTCACACCATATATCCTAAGATATATAACACGCGATTGGCACCATGCGACCAGCACCGGACAATCAACGCTGTGTCGCCGGCACCGGGTGGCCTACATGGGCAACACGGTGCAACCTACGTGCGAAGCACTTTGTTGCGCGGCCCTACGCAGGGGGCACTATGTGGCCTCCTGCCTCGCACGGTCCCACAGGCTAAGGGGTGGCCCTGCACAACCGCCTTCTTCTTATTGCCTTCCTTCCTTCCTTGTCTTTTCTCTTCCGCTGTTCTCTTCGCATCTTCTTTCAAAGGATTTTTTTTCCCACCCTTAATTTCTTTAATTTCTTACTCAATCAAAGCCAAAGTATATTCTTTAGCTAGCTACCTATTACACGTGCACAAAAAAAAATGCAACGTGATGGATTTAATTAACGGTTCTACAAAATTAAGAGGTCAATAAAAAGAGTGTTCATCTAATAAACCCATTTGATATCATGTTTCTCCTACTCCTTTAGCTTTTCGTGGAGCTAAGAAAACGCAAGCCTCACGTCTCTAACCACCCTGCCAGCTCTGCATGTGCATAATTTGACCATGTCCTGGTGTGAGATACATGAATTTAATTATTTGGGTACATGGCCTTTCCCATTTCATAATCTTCTCTCTCCACGTTTATGTCAAATTTTTTAAGCGATTTATCGACACACGTACGTAAATTTTAAAAAATTTCTAAATCATCATATTTTGAGAATAATTAAAGGACGAATTGACTTGGACATCTTTCTATTTCGTGTCTCCCATCAATATTAACTTTGGTACACCGATTTCTAATACATCCGAGCTAATTGTCATAAAATTTCATTCAAAAATAATTTATATGGTTCGGATATAGATTATCTCATCATATCTCTCACACTCTCTCTATCTGTTATGTGACATTGAACTCCATACTGAATATTATAAATGCAATGCCAACACAAACGAAATTTAAAATAAGCAATGAAAGATACCATTTAACTGCTTATAGTCTTAGAAACTTACAAGATCTGAAATGGGTTTAATCGAACCAGTTTAGGTCATGTCACTCAATTTTGATAGAAACTTACTGATGAACCTAAACTAATTGTATTTCTACAAACTTACAACCATTAGGGTTGAGCGAGGAGAAGGTACATCGGATGTCAAACCTTAGTTTTAATCTAGGAACAACGTGGATGTGGTTTCGAGAGATCAGAGCTATTCTAAGCGACGACCTATTCTAATTTAGGAACGACGAGGACCTTAGTTCTAATCTGGAACAATGTGGACCTACTTATAATCGACGACATATTATAAGCTTTCCTTTCCAGTTCTAATCGACGACATATTCTAAGCTTTCCTTTCCCTTTGCTTAATTTCTAGATTTGTAATTGAATTTATAAGAATTTGATTATATCTTTGGATTGTAACTCTGATCTTATGGAATAATTTCTGGATTCTAAAATTAGGGAGTAGCCCTTTTGATATGTAAGTACAATTACTACTCTTAGTTTCATATTTGAATTCTTGTTCTATGATTTGCTTGAATTGTGTTCTATCTTTACTATCTTAACTCGATCTCGACGCTAAAAGCTTGAGAATCACTATCTTATGAAGATTAGGGGAAGAACCAACAGGAGAATCTTGTCTTCCAAACCATATAGAAATGTGACATCGAGGCATTGGGACACGAAAGTACAATCCAACCGCCTGCGAGGAGTCCTAGGTTGTCATAGAACCCAATGGATCAACCCAATTACGATGTCACACAGTAAGGAGAGGATCAATTAGGGGGAGTGGGATCTCATGACAAGGTACCCACTAGGTAGCAAACTCCAGTTGTGTCTCTTCTGAAATAAGCGTCGAATTGGGGTGATACACTGATGTAGTTCTAAAAGTTCATATCAGATACTATAAGATGACCTACCTATACAAATCAACAATGAGGACAAGAACCAAAACATGACCTTTGTGCTTGCTAACATAAGGTGAAACCAAAATCCTAGAATAGCTTTCTCATTCTGATACTTGATTCAGCCTTCTGACCCTTTTCGCTACCTTGTTCTTTCTAATCATGCTCTCCCTTTCTTTTGTGATTTTACTGCCCTTTTGCTTTACTTCCTTTCTATTTCTAGGAAATCTAGCTTTCTGAACTCACACCCATTGATTTGATCCAAACGATTGAGTTTGATTAATAAGTTTGTACTTGCTTGCCAGTCTCTATGAATTCGTTATCTTTTATTACTCGATGGTCACGCCGTACATTTACAATTTGCATGCATCAATGCCCTAATTGATTTCACTCAGATCTAAACAAATCCAATTGTTCTATCTTCCGACGGCTCTTTTTTACTTTTCCCAGTCGATTGCCCCAATCGACTAGTGGTTTGAATCGACTGATCAATCAATTCCCCAACTCTATGTTTGTTTGTGACAAACAGAAGAACACCATGCTGCATCGATTGGACCAATCGATGCAACTCATCCTAAGCGATTTGCACAAACAATTCGGCCCTTTTCTCTCGCGAATAACCTTCTCCCAGTTGATCACCCAATTGACTGGCTTGGGCTGAATCTGTTGAGGCAATCTATGGTCCGTGGGACCATGTGTTTTGATGTTTAGGCAAAGGGTTTAAGTTAGGATTCAACTTATATTTGATATGTGTATTTGAGTGTACAGGTTTTACAGGATACATATAGACTCAGCTTGATGGCTTCGGATCAGGTGAAGGATGGTGCATCCGAGGGACCGTGGATAAGGCAGTAATGATGAGCCGAGGAAAGCGAACTTCGAGGTATATGCGAAGAATGACATGTGGAGACAAGCCGTGAGCTTGTATGCATCCGAAGGATGAGAGCCAAAGTAAAGAAGACTTGAAGGCAAGAGTCAAATCCACAAAGGAAGAGTCAAGTGAGTCATGAGGGTCCAAATACGAGTGAACTGTACTCGGGAAGGAAAACTCTAAGTTTAGGATTTTACCAGTCGACTGGTATGAGATCAATAGATTGGTAGAGGTCACAGAAAGATCAGTCGACTGGTTTTGGTTGAATTTGAACGTTGGACTATAATGTTCGAATTTGATAGCTGGCAGTCGACTGGTATTGGCACCAGTCGACTGGTAACGGCTGGATCAGTAACGAGCTCTATTTATGAGAGCTCGATTTGCTTGAGCAAGGTTGACAAAATTGGTCTTGGTTCAAGGCCAATTAGTAGTCTAAGTGCTCAAAAGATCTTGTTGAGGTTGTGGTGAGGTTTCTCCACCCACAAGGAGCGACACAAGCTAGTTGGAGGTTTTTCGGGAAGTCATCCACGTATGGATTGAAATCGTCCACCTTACGAACTACCGTGGAGTAGGAGCTTTATCTCCGAACCACGTTAAACCGGTTTGTTTTCTTATTTGTGTTAGTTTCGTTTAATTGTTATTCCGCTTGCGCACTAACATGTGTAGGAAGAAGAGAACCGCGACAATTGAGTGGGTGATCACCTATTCACCCCTCTAGCCGGGTCATCA
Source organism: Boesenbergia rotunda (assembly GCA_024364735.1). NCBI lineage: Eukaryota > Viridiplantae > Streptophyta > Magnoliopsida > Zingiberales > Zingiberaceae > Boesenbergia > Boesenbergia rotunda. Next base: position 95,357 of record JAGFNQ010005490.1, read on the forward strand.
ATCCTGTACAATTGGTATCAGAGTGGATCACTCTCTATCGGACTAACCGCCGAGGAAGCAAAAGATGGCCGAGTTTGCGATTCCATCAAAGTATGAAGGAGGAGATTTTTCTTGGTGGACGAAAAGAATAGAGATCTTCTTCGAGATAGATTGAGACACAAGCATAGTCATCAAGGAACCATTCAAAGTTCCAAAAGATAAGAAAGGGAAGAAACTCCGACCATGTTATTGGACGGAAGAATAACGATCGTGATCAAAGGCTAACGATAAGGTAATATCAATTTTGATCGATATTTTGTCTCCTAACGTGATTAGTTGTGTAGGTAAATACGAAAATGCTCACGATTTGTGGAGCAAAATAAAGATGGTTCAAATTGAAGAACCAAAACCTACACAAGAAGAAGAGCTCAAGAAAATGAGTTTAATTGTCCAAGAGGTAGAGGAGAAGGAGAAAGAAGAAGAAGCATCATTTACCTCCTCAAGTGAAGTGGCACAAGAAGATGAGAGACAATCCACTTCATCAAAGGTTGAAAAAGAAGTCAACCTAGCTAGCACCTCCACCAAAGCAAAGTCAAAAGACCATATTATTTGTTTTGGGGTTCAATGAGAAGGGACACTACAAAGACAAGTGTTCATTGGGTAAGAAGGAGATAAACCCTAAACTCTATCAATTCCTTTGAAATCTAATTTAAGTTGTAGGGAGAAAAAGAGGAAGAAACACATTCGATGCTTCACATATGCTGAGTGAGGACTACCACACGAAGTGCTCAAGGAGTGGAGAACTCGAGAAATTGGCGCACTTGAGAAAATGGGAGAAGAAAGAGCAAAGAAGAGCTCACATCAAGGGGAGTTTCAAGCGTAAGGGAGGTAATCTCTAACTTTAAGTGTAAATTAAATTTAAATTTTTCCATACATGCTAGAAATAATTATTATTATTTACCCATGCAGAATTATGATTTTAAGTATGATGATAGAAATAAGGTAATTGCAAATCATAACTCTAGGAAAATCATTCATGATCAATCTAGAACCATAAGACCTAAGGACCAAGGTATAAATCCTAAAAGGGGGAGACATATGTCTAGAGTGGATAGGTCTAAACATGCCCAAAATGGGCATGTTGACTATAGGGTTAGAACCTTAAAGAGAAAAAATCAAGTTTTGAGAGGAAAGCTTGATAAATTGGAGAGAGTCTTAAATAGGTTCATTATTAGATATAGAGGACTTGACATGTGTTTGGGCAGTCAAAAACCCAAAAAGGTCAAAACAGGATCCTTCAATGCCAAAGAAAAATTATATGCTAGGGTAGCAAATGATACTGGCAAGGGAGAGTCATCCAAGGTCAATAAAAAGATATATGCTAGAGTAACATATAACTATGACAAAGATGAGAAGTCTAAAAATGATAAAGAAGCATCATTTAAGGGCAAGAAAAAGATCTTAACCAAGGATATGATGTCCACGGTTAATAAAGTTAAGTTTATAGGTCAAGAATTACTGAAGGTATATCGGTGTGACATAGTGATTGTAGATGAATCATCTAGGAGGTGGCTAAGACTATAAATAATTTTTAAGAATTATCTATTAAAGTTTAAATTAAAATTTAATTTAAAAGAAAAAGAGAGGGAAGATATTATAGATAAAACAGAGAGGAAAGAATGGACAAAAAGTCAACTGTTGAGTAAGAATAAATTGAGAATAAGATATATCTTTTGAACAAAAAAATAAAATCTTGCTGCGTCTTTTTGCACTTTGAAATCTGGTTTGATTGAACTTTTATATATTTAAATTAGGTTTAGTAATATATAAACATCGAAACAGATCAATGTTATTCTTATTTAAAACGTGGCGCTATTGGCTTCTTTTTCTTTTTCTTTTTTAATAGATTGTAATTGTAGGATCCCATCGCACTACTATTTATGCGATCACATCCCCACCGAAGCCACCACAGCACCGCTACAATGGAAGATCGGGAACCCAATAACTCCGCCTCTTTCTCTTCAACCGCCACCGCCACCTCTTCATCCTTCACTTCTATCCCCTTGCCTTCCAGCCCGAATGCCTCGCCGCAATCAGTGCACACCGTCTCCAACAACACCAAGGCTCGCAAATGTAGTTCTCGATCTAAGAAGCGAGAGGCCGAGGCCGCCGCTGTCGATGCCGCCGGAGCTAAGAAGAAAACCAGCGATGGGAAACACCCTGTCTACTGCGGGGTCCGGAAGCGGAGTTGGGGCAAATGGGTGTCGGAGATCCGAGAGCCGCGGAAGAAGTCAAGGATCTGGCTGGGGACCTTCCCGACGGCCGAGATGGCGGCGCGAGCCCACGATGTTGCCGCGCTCGCCATTAAAGGCCAGGAGGCGCTCCTCAACTTCCCCCACTTGGCCGCCGAGCTCCCGCGCCCCGCTTCCGCGTCGCCCAAGGACATCCAGGCGGCGGCCGCCCTCGCCGCCGCCTGCACGTCGTGCGAGTGCGGACGTGATCCCATGCCGCCGGACGCCACATCGACCCCATCGACGAGCGACTCGGACGAAATGCTGTTCGACCTCCCCGATCTGTTTCTGGATGAGAGGGAAGGGTTCTGCTACTCAGCTTCCTCTTCGTCTTCCTCGTGGTTATTCGCGGCGGAGGACGCAATCGAGTTCCGAATAGAGGAACCATTCCTGTGGGAGCACTATTAGAGCTCACGGTCGCCAGTCACTTTGGTGTTCTCCATATCTAATTTGCTGCCACGAGCAGTCGAATCAGAGCTCCCCTTCGATGGTGATCAGAGCTCTTCCACTCTCGCTCAATCAGCTAAAACATCATTTTCGCTCGCATGCACAGCCTCTTGGTGGCTTTCTCACCCAAAGCCAATTCCATTCCTCCACTTCAGTAATCAGGCAAGAAAAGCTTGTTTTTCCCGTAGATATTAGAGAAACAATAATGATCAAAGTCTCTCTGTATGCAAGGAATAAGAATCAAGCTGGTGGTTATTTTTTGTAGACTATTTGCTGAATTGGAATGCACTAATCTGCTTTATCATTTGCTTTAATTGTATTGTTGCTTCAATCCAGTTGGTGCAATAGTCACAAAAAGCATAATGAGACTTTCTTTTTGGTAAAATGTCAATTGTTTATTGACAAAGACCAGTCCTCGATCAGTTTATACGATCCGGATTGCATTACTTTAGCCGAGCTATGGAACAAGCAAAGAATAAGTATTGAACAATTTATTCTTTCATTGTACATGAAGGAAAGCAAGGGTAATTTATTATGAAGCACTTCAATCTAAAAGAGAAACTCATTATGTACCTCTTTTACCGCTATTATGAGATGCTCATATGCTTTTGACTGCATGCCCTCCCTGCCATTATTTTAGTTCCCTCTCGCTTCAAAAGGACTAGGGTATAGAAGCTTCATGTGCCACCAACGTAACTTTCATGTAGTAGTAGCTGCAGCATATGATACAATTTAATACTGACTTAAAGGTAACGAAGTGGCATGAATGGCATGACAATGCAGAAAGTCCCTTATGCTGTCACAGCCGGACAGCTAAGAATCTTGACTGTGTGGAAGTTGTAGTGATAATTTTACAGCATGTTGCAATTGATCTGCGGGTTGCTGAGAACTGACTCTGATAGTTCACTTGAAACATCATTCACAATTGTGTTTTCATTGTGTCTCATGCTTCTCTGTCCATTACCACTAAGCTTTTAGGGACATCGGGTCATGCCACCCTAAAGTTGAATTGGTCATAAATTTGAAGGAGAGGTGCTGCTAACTTATGTCCGTTTGTCCAGCCCCCTTGGACGTTTGTTTCATTGGTGGGTTAGGGGAGCCTAATGATGTCCTCCTTTCTTCTCTCTGCATGTGACAGGTCTCACAAATGGTGCCGACTTTCATGAAGATGGACCGTAATAGAAAATATGGCTACAGAAAGTCGAGTAGAATGGAATTTAGATGAGATGGGGTTCAATTGAGTTGGTACTAGCTAGTTAGCTCCAAGTCAATGAATGTGGATGTACTACTGTTTGTTAATTTTCCTGAGTTGATCAAGGTTCAAACAGAGTGTCTCAAAGAGATGACAGTTTTGCATAAGATGAAGGATTAAGGTGGATGGTTGTACTGCTTAGGGTAAATGGCTTGATTAATGCTGTGATATTAGGTGTTGCTTGTGATCCGTGAGCAGATCCAACTATTTTCTGTTGCTTTAATTTTGTTTAACATGTGTCACAATAGGATTGGCTCTGTTCTATTGATTTCTTAAGAAAGCATTTGTTAACTCTGGTGCTTTGCTGCTTCTCAAGCTTAGTGGATACATATTTCCCCTCATAGATCATGCACTTCCATTAATGAAGTCTTCTTGAACTGAATCACCCATTTTACTTTACCATTCTTTTCCATTTTGGTAGAATTGACTCCGCTTTTGCCCGAGGGAACACCTTGAGTATTATACTACTATTAGTTATCGTTAACCCATCGAACTGAGGCCACTAGGTTTACTTCGGAGGCTCCCTATCGCAAACCTTCGACCATTATTCTATTAGAACTTCAGAGAATCCAACTCGAGTGTTTGATTTACCATCATTTTCTCCTTCACATTCTTCTAGAAGTGATGAAATATATATATATATATATATATATTATATATATATATATATATATATATAATATATATATATATATATATTATATATATATATTTGTCAAATTGATGATATTTTTTCTAAGAATTCCACCATTGTGTACTTGTCTCATAATACTTCTAAATTGGATTGCTTCTTTGCTAGATGGCTTCTTCAACTACTAATGTTAAAACTAGTCGCATTGGCTCTAGTTGCATTTCTGGGTTTTGCTCTCCGAGGGGATCCAAAGTGGTGGGAGTCTTCAAGAGTCCCTCGATGTCACATCAACGTCATGTCAAAATTAGTTAATCCCTTATAGAAAATTAATCTCTCTTCTAGATGATGATTCTAAAAAGTCCGCTTAAAGAGATACTCTTATCACATGGAGTTCGACGGTTATACAATTTAGAATATTTCCCCTATATAGTAACCAATCCTTCACATTCAGTTGCATATACAACAAACACAAATATCAATCAAACAAAAACATGATGTAAACATATCATAGAATAAGAAAATGATTAAATACATAATTTATACATCAATATTACATCATAGTTACTCCCTACATCCTAGAATCTAGATATCTACTCCATAGAAAAGGAAATACAACCAAAGACATAGAAAATAGCAATCTACAACTCAATACACAAAATAGAGAGAAGAGAAAGCTTAGTGAGATGGTGTCAGTGTCTCTGGGAGGAAACCTTGACAGGTCGATCTGATGTTGAGCAGTTTAAGTCCAAACATTTCTGAAAGATTCGATGTTTGACATATGAGTTGAGATGAACTCTTAGAGGGAGTGCAGTGAGGTCGTGTCCCGATAGGGACAAACCTTAGGTGTTGATCCTATTGAAAAAATCAACGAAAATTTCTAAATTGAAATCAAGACAGTCTTTATTGTCTTACTCATGTATATTTTTTATCTATTTGTGTTAACTCTGTTTTACAGCATTATTATTATATTATTGTATGTGCCAACTTTGTTTTACAGATAAATGAAGTCTCACGTTGATTAAGGATTCAATCAATTGATAAATGGGATCAATTGACTGATCCGGCCTATATGACACACTTTGAGAGAAAATTAATTATTATTATCACAATGGTGAGATTATGTACAATTGTTTCTACTAGCTATGCATAAATAAAATCCTAATTTAAACAATTATCTAGAAGGAATGAACCATAATCTAACATAATATAAAAAGATTTGCAAAATTGAAAACATAGGTTAATGATGAGTTTGAGAGGAGGTAAGAAAAGTGTGCGTAATTAAAAAATAACTTTTACTCTTATTTGGGAGATAAAGAAAAATGAGTGAGGAAAGAGAATGAAAATTTTTTACCCTTTCTTCATAGCCATCTCTAGAAAATTAGAGGCTTATTAGAGGCTCTAGGCTAATTTTTAGTTAAAAGATGATTAGATGAGAAAAAGAGAAAATATGATTTTTTTAAAAATTATATATAATATAAATTTTTGATAATTTGGATCCTAATTCTAGATAATTCCATTATATACTTAAAAAATAATTTATTATCAAATTTAATAGATAATTTAAATAATATGGAAACTGCTAAGATAGAGAAACCTTAAGCAGCTGTCTTTGATGTCCCCCTTAAGCCGGCCTGCCTTCCTTATCATTCAGATGATTTATTCTCTTAGGAGTGTAAGGAAGGTCCTTTCTTTTTCCTCCCTTTCTTTTCTTTCTCTTTCCGTTAATAAATCTTCGCTCATCCCTCCCACGTAGACAGAAGAGATCAGGGTAAGTGATTTTAATACAGCCCCGGTGACAGCGGCAGGAGGCGGTCACGACTAGGCTTCGCGAGGATGACGGGCGAGGCAACAGCGGCGGATGCGTGAGTAGCCGCGGACCCGCGAGGCGATGGGCCGATGGCGACGGCAACGTCAGTGGTAGCCGTGCGAGGCGACCGTGGTGCCGTGCGTGGCGACCGTAGCGGCAGCCAGGCGCGGCGCGCCTGTGTCGAAGGATCTGGATTATAGAGTGTCTAGGAAAGGGACGTGGAAGAGAGTTAATCATTGGAACAGATTGTTTTAGATATTTTATTTTTTTTCCAAAATAAAATAGATTTATAATTCATCAATTTTATCTTTGATTTGTATAAATTTTAAAAAAATACTAATTTTTTTATATATTTAAAATAAAATTTAAATTGATATAATACGGTCTTAAATTTATAATCATTATTAATTTTTATTTATGAAAAAAATATATATAATTTCAATCTTAAATTCATTATAAGACAACAATTTTTTAAGTCAGATACTTCTTAAATTTCATTTATAATTTGTATTTATTTTTATTTACAAAGAATTATTTGCAGTTTTCTCTTAAATTTATTTTAAGTTTTATCTCAATATTTTTTAGATATCATATTTAATAAGGTGAAACTAATTAGAAATTCTATAATAAATCCGTCTCTGAGTTATATAAATCTAAAATAGATTTTATTTTTTTCTAAAAAATCCATCTTTAATGCCCTATTTTAGAGTTTAGAGTTTTGTTTGATATATTAAATTTTCTTATAGTGTCTGGTCAAATTTTATTTGTTATATTAAATTTATCAACCAAATTTTTTTATTGATAATTTTATTATAAATTTTAAAAATTAAAATTGGACATCGCACTAATAAGATTTATGTCGAATGAATTTTTGATGACATTTTAAAAATTTTTAAAGATCAAAACTAATATAATTATAGTTAAATTTTAGCCAACAAATTAGTTTTCATTTATTAAATTTACAGACCAACTTGTTAAAGATGAATTCTAGATGATATTTTTAAATTTTTTACCGATTAATTTTGATTGGTAAAAATATAGACAAAAATTATTAAATTTATTTGGTCAATAAATAATTTATAATTACTAATCAAAATTCAATTGACCGATATTTTTTTAATATTTCACTAGCCAAAATTAAATTTGATTGACAAAAATAAAATTAAAAATTTATTTTGATCGATAAATAATTATAATTATCGATCAGAACTTAATTGATCAATAATTTTTAATATTTAACAAATTAAAATAAAATTTGGCCACTGAGTTAATTATTGCCAAAATTTAGTTTGGCTAAGAACATTAATTTCGCCTAGTGGCGCATCATATCGCCTTTAATTATATTCGGAATACACATACAACATAGATTAAAGTAACTAAATAACATGTGATTTTATCTTGCACTACAATATTCTGTCAATAGAACATCAGCTCGCGTGTAGCACACTAATAGGGCCTCACTCACTCTTCCAACACTGTAAACATGTAATGAAGTACCACGTAGAAGGATGATATTCTTAATTAGACGCTATTGGATGAAGGTGTCAGAGCACATTTCGTCAGAATTAACCTAAACTCTTTCTTTGAATTCATACTCTCTCCAAATTAACCCATGCATTATGCTTAACAAGATGCATATTAAAAGCCAAGTCTACATCGAATTCTTAATCAGTGGAACCATCTGAAGTCATTTCTATCAGGAGTCTCATGGGGGTGCTGTTCGAGTGGCTGACTCTCTGTAGACTCCACCATCGTCTTCGCGAAACGCCCTTTCACCCTAGGCCTCATCTCAGCATAGGCCTTCCTCGAGGCATATCGTATCTGCTTCTCGTACCTCCTCCTCTTCCTCTTCTCTTTGTACCTCATGATCTTGGCTTTCCTCTCCATCGTCAGGGCTTTGTTTCTATCGTTTAAAGATTCCAAGAACGACATCTACAAATCCAGAAATATTCAATAATTACATCTGATCACATGACACATGAAATAAAATGCTAAGTAATTAATCATAACAATTGAAACATCAAACTTTTTATACTTTAAAATGATCATGTCTGACCTAGCTATGCCCACGAAATTTGTAAGAGATTATCAAAGTAATCGAATTAATTCCACTCACGAAGGCGGAGCTAGACGCCCCTGCATGCCCCACGGCCAGCGCCGTCTCCTCCATCGATACAGCAGGTATCGTCTCCAGCGGCCTGGCGGAACTACTCAGGCAAACATCCAACGTCAGGCAGAGTCTAGAGTTGCCGCCTCCTCCCCCCGAGCCATCTAGGTACCGGAATTTCCTGGCGGCCGTTGCGGGGGTTCATAATTCTCCTTGCCATCGTTAAGCATCCCGGCGATGGAGTCCTCATGCCCGAAGAAATGGAACTCGCGCAGGGGCGCGTTGAACTGGCCTGGGAGTGGCGCGCAGTGGGGGCACGAGCTTCCGCCGGCGCCGCGGCACACGTTGGAGTCCGACATGGCCGCGATCACGTGAACACGAATGAACGGCCGGGGAAGGGAGAGGGGAAGAGAAGGGCATAAGAATGGAGGTCGGTTAGGGTTGTGGGTTTGTAGAGCTACGGAGTTCCATGCATGTCTAACGCTGCTGTCACAGGATTGCACCAAAGGTGTCTCCTAAAGCTTTTGCTCATATTCATTCTTTTTCTCGATGACTTACACGTTTTTAATTTATTTTTATTAAAAGGTAAATATATATTCTTTCGATCGCTTTCTTTTTAATTTTTTTCCTTTCTAAAATACTAGCTAGTTTTAACTATAAATTATCTTAAAATCCCAACCACACCCTAAAATTTATCATCAATCCCTATGACAAAAAAAAAATCTTCTCACTCCCTGCATATAAAAAAGTTTATTAATTACTTTAGCTCCCTAATAGATACTAATTTAATTAATTGTTTTCACTTTTTATTTGTACAAAAATTCAAAATGAAATATATCACCTTCTAAATTCAACACATTTAAATTATAATCTAGTATATTTTCTATCAAATTAAGCACGACTTTTTTTTCGTATGACTAATAAATTGGTCAATCAATTAAGCCTAAACCGTCACGTGGAAAAAGAGTCTTGTTCAATTTGATAAAAAATATACTAAATTCTCTTTAAATGGTGTTGAATTTAGAAGGAATTATATTTTATTTTAGACTTTTTTACCTATAAAAATTGAGGGTTCTATTCTCTCGTGACAAACCTAGTTGATCAATTACCGATTGATTCTCAATCGATCAAAGCTATCCAATTGATTCATTCTAAGCCAATCAATTTGGTATGAGCTCCCAATCAACTGGTCAAGTAAAAAAAGAATTATGCTTAATTTAATAGAAAATATATTAGATTCTAATTAAATAATGCTAAATTTAGGAGTAATTATATTTTATTTTGGACATTTTATACAAAAAAATAGATAATTAGATAAATCAGTATGTATTAGAGAGTTAAGTAAATATAAATTTAGATGTAGAAAGTTAAAATAAATTTTTCAGACATAAAAATTAAGGAGAAATTTTAATTTATTAATATTACTGAGTTAGGATAATTTTCCTTTTTAACCACGTTAACTCCCACAAACATTTTAAATTCAAAGAGTTATTTGATAAACTATAAATCGCCTCCAAATAAAATAGTAAAACCAGAAACTTTTGATTAATAAATAAAAGATGATGATAATTAATTGGTTTGTATACCAATTAAGAAAGGTGAATTTTTATATACAGAATAAATGAATGATGGTAACGTGCATGCTGATCATGAGGTGAGGTGAATTTTTTTTTTTTGCATTGCTGTCGAAGTTTGAGTGCAGGTGGAGGACGGAGATCGTCTAGTGCACTAGAAAGAAGGAAAGCAATTAGGATATATATCTTTAACGGTTAAAAAGTTTTTTAATTTGTAGTTTCTAATATGTAATTTCAATATCATATTAAAAATATAAAAATTTATCATTTTCTCCGCAACTAAAAAAAATCCACCTTTAATTTTTTTTATCATACATTATCAATTTTTTATACATCATTAATCATTGACCTCCCATATTATATGAAAATACAAAATCAAACACACACACACATATATATGCAGACCGCGGACTTCCTCTCTGTTTCCAAAGCTTCGTGCGCAAAGCTACCTCCGTTTCCGGCCAAGGCAGGAAGAGGTTTTTGTAGATCGCGTAGGAAGAGGCTTTCATTTTTGCTCCGCTTCCTGCTCCTCGAGCGTGTCTTCAGCCGACCCGCCGCCCCCAAACAAAACTAATAAACTATAACCAAGAGGGATAGAGGGATAGGGTGAATCCGTCGCCGACCCGGCCATCGCCTGTCGCAGCCCCGAACCAACCTCGCGCCTGCCTCGTGCCCACCTCTAGCCGTGCTCGGCAGCCGCACCCGTCGTAGCCGCGCGCGCTCGGCCCGTCGCAGACGAGAGAGTCGAAGAGGAAGGAGTTTTTTATTTTGAGAAATTATTAATTTTGTGAGAACATTTTAATTTCAAAAAATGATTAAAACTTTTTTCTTTAGTTTTTTTTATTTTACGAATCTTTTTAAGAACCTCCATTCAAGATGCCATGCATGTCAAATCATGAAATAGATCAGCCGAAATAAAAAAAAAAGTTTGATCATGTGAATATCTTGATCAAGAATAGCTGAAGAAGCAATTCATTTAATTTCGCATGAACAATATCGACGAGGAGAAATACTAAAAGATCTAATTAAAAAGAGAATTAGTTTGGCTAGATTTTGTGGTGGGAAATGAAAGGACTATTGTCTTGCTTTAAGGTACCAAAGCCATGTGGTTTACGAGATCCTGCAAGACTTTGCATCAACAAAGAAAAGAGAAAGAGCAAAGAAATCTTGATGAGTTATAGAGACTTGATAGGACAGCATCTTTTTTCACATGCAAGAAGATTATTAAGATGGTAAAAAATGATTTGTATATTATTAGTATCCTTGTAAATCCGTCCCAAGGATAATACGTATAATGAAGATAAATTATGAAAATTATTAGTCTAGATAATATGATTAGCACGTAGAGAGGACGGACAAATTGACTTAGTCATGTTTTAACTTTTAAATTTTAAAATAATAATATCAGTCATCAGTCCATCTCTTAAAGACGATGTCTGAAAAATTGATAGAATAGAAGGCTCAATATTAAACTGTGTGCGAAAGATAAACTGTTATTTGAGAGAGCACCGTAAGCAAGTCAAATGCAACAAAAATATTGTGAAGTCAATTCTTTATCTAATAACCTAATTAATATTAACATAATCAAGTAAATAAATTAACTTTTTTTTTAATTTCATGAATACTTGAAGAATATAAACTCCTTTTTTTTTTACTTTAGTTACTAGATTCTATTCCTTTAGATAATTATTCTTTTGGCTCATTCAGAAACCAAAAGCTATTTCCTTTTGAAAAGAGATCATTCTTTATTTTAGTGTGGCACACTTATTGATGTATAAAATAATATTATTAATTTCTATTTCATTTAGAGAGAGATCATTTTCTATTTCAATGCTTTTCACATATTTATGGATGATATATTCTTACAATATCTTTGTCACAATCAATTAATGTGTGTGTATTAATATTCTTGTGGCTATATTATATTTGTAGAAGTCATTATCATATTAATTAATTTATACTAAATGATCGCTCGTGCCAATAGCCCGGGAAATTAATTGTGATGGTAGTACATAGAAATTACATTGTTGCAGGAGTTATTGGCAATGAATTGTTATGATGAAAATGATTTCATCTAAAACTTAGCTTATTGCAGTGGTATAAAGTAACAAAGAAATAATTTTCAATATCATTAATTATTTTGTATTACTATATATGACATTGCGATATTGATTATGAGGTCGTTAGTGCGTTTGGTTCTAGTTATCAAATATAATTTTAGTTATGTGATTATCAAATATTAACATAACCAAAGTAATGGAGAATGAAACATAATCTGATGTTGTTTGGTTCAATTTAGATAATCAAATAAAATCTTATTTATTTAGAGGTAATAGTCTATGACATAATATAATATTTTACCGTATTGTCCTTTAATATTATATGCTTATAAATTTAAAATAAAAAAGTAAGATGATATTATATACATATTTGTACCCTCGGTCATCGGCCGCCGGCCGCTGACGGTGGTCGCCGGTTGTCGTTGACAGTTGTCGACCGCGAATAATGGTCGGTCGCTGGCGGTGGTCGCCGGCTGTTGTTGCCGGTTGTCGACCGCGAATAATGGCTGGCTGCTGGCGGTGGTAGTCGCCGACCGTCGTTGTCGGTTGTCGACCGCGAATAATGGTCGCCGATCGTCGTTGTCGATCGTCGGCAGTCGCCGTCCGGCGGCGTCGGTCGCCGGTCGCCGATCGCCGACGCCGGTCACTGGTTGCTGACGACCGGTGGTGGTCGCCCACTATCGTTGCCGGTGGTCGCCCGCGAATAATGCCTCTTTTGCTAAGGTGAATATTGAAGGATAATTTTGAAAAGATAAGTTTCATAACTCCGGAATCAAGAAAAATCTTACTTTCCTAAGGTTTTTCGATTCCGGGTTGCATGTCCCTTTTGCTGATGTGTCGGGCATCGATCATTACTTGGGAATCGCTGATTATTTAAATCAAACAAGATTTTTGTTGACAATATTGGATGGATAACTAAGGTTATCAAGGATAACCCCCAACCAAATGCACCCTAATAATTTTTATATAGTGCCTTTAACCAAAATCCTCTAAATCCTATTCGTTGTTTCTTGCTCGAGCAAATTCTCTCACAAGGCAGCGAACGCTGACCGTATTAGATCGTTTCTACGTGCTCTTTGTCTAGCATTATGCAAATCCTACCGAATCGGCACGGAATCCAAAGAGACAATGAGAATTCAAATCCCATCTCCATCTCCTCACTTTGTTGAGTGCAGCGGCCTGCTTCGCCCAGTGTATTAACCATCTGTTCCAACCAGTGGGGATATTTCTTGAACTATATACACAATGAGGAGGTAACTGATCTTTCGATGCTACATGACTTTAAATTTACTGATAACAAATCCAAGAAACCTATTGCTGTCATGGAAGATGGGAAGTGATGTGTCTTTTGTGAGAGGGCAAGAAGAAGAGTTAGTTTATACCGCTAGTGAAATCTACAAAATTGTAGATAAAGGATCAACAAAAAGGCCTACTGTAGAAACTCTACTCAACAAGCAAAGCAGTAGATCTCACTCAATACAATTTGGAGTTTGATGAGGGTTGATGTGATCTCCCAAACTCAAAATGGTACGTCACATCTAATTTATCTTAATGCTTTTGTATGGATGTAAATCTCCTATCATAATGTGCTCCAATGAAAAGTTTCTCCTCCACAAGCATAATTGAGATGGTAAGAGATTAGTAAATTGCTATTAAAAGTCTTGGGTTCGAGTCACGGGGTTGGTAGGGTATAAATCTTTGCATCCTGTGTAAAAAGTTTCGCCTTTTGCTACCAATGAAAAGTTTCAATTATTTGTCCTGCCGGCAGGCCATGACTGAGAAAATTAATAGAGCATTTGGAACTTGATTTAGATTTAAAAGACAAGGTTGATAGTTATATCTTTGATAAAGCGCTACCTCTTGGTCTTCATTAATAGATTCTTTAATTTGGTCTTATATGCTAGCTTTAATCAGAAACTAGTTGGGCTTCAAGCTTTCTAATCTTTGCAATAAATTGCCAGGAACCTAAAGCAAACTCAGGTAAGCTACTTTCTAATTTTTAGCTTCTCATTTTCTATAGATTTGAATCCGATTTCGGATCAATCTATATCGATTGATTGCCTCCATTATGTTATTGCTAACAAATATCATTGTTTTTCCATTTGGATCTTCCAAATTATTCCCGAATCCGGCTGATTTTTTTTTTAATCCTTCGATAAAAAAATCCATTTTCTTTGTAAAAAAGAAGAGGTAGAAATAATAAATTAAGATTTCTTTTTCGATTTATCTTTGGAGTTGAATTTCTAGTTCAATAATTTTTTTATCCAACCCATAGGAATCAATAAAAAAGACAAATCTCTTATGATATATCAGTTCCAACTTGATTATTGATAGAATGAATAGATCTATCATTTTTTGAAATCTCTTTTCTATTTAAAATTGTGGTATAACGTGTATCTCAGGAATAGAGAAATAGAAATATTTTATTTTTTTCTTTAAAAGTTTCTTATATTTGATGGACCTCTCAATAGAATCCAATGGGATAAAACTGGAAGAATCTGAGCATTCACTGTTCGACATAGAAGGAAGATATAGACAGGCAATTCCAAACATAAAAGAAAAAGAGTTTTTGATCTAAAATCTTCTCTAGTCGGGTGAGAATAGTATCCTTCTGGATGCATGTCAATAACTGAACCAGGTGGCGTATTGCTCTTTATCTAACAGCTGTTTGTTTGTACTTTATGATATTACCTTAAAGTACCTTCACATAAATCCTTGTCATATGAATTAATTTTTTTCATGTGAGTAGTCATGTATACGTGTTGTCAACATCTTGACAAGGTAATTGTGAAGATGAAATACAAAGCATTAATTGAAGAAAGGAAAATCAGATGTAAGCCAATTAACTTTTGTTCATTGATATATATTTGTCCCCTAAGGACGGTATAATATGTAATGTATCTAAAGTGCTCAGTCAGTCACTGATCAATAAAGAATAGAATTATTTTAATCCTAATTTGATATGATTTGATTTAGTCATTGAGTTTATATTGAAAGATTCTTTTTGACCCTCATAATTTAGCAAAATATCAGTAATTTTAACTTCTATAAAAATTTAATAGGCGGATAATTATTAAGTTGTGACATATTCTCGAATAAAATAAAAATTAATTTTCACATTTTTTTATACTAGCATAAAAGATTGAATTAGCTGTAAGATATGTTGCTCCAATATTATCGTACCAAATTTTTGATGTATTATTTGATATAAGATGAAATTCAGAAATAAGTGATTGAAGAAAATTATGTCGCAAAATTTGTTTACGTGGTGAATGACGTTGATGAAAGTTCTGGGTGCATGATAGTATTTAATGGGAAAAGTCTAAAAAATAAATATTCATAGATGGGAAGGGGAGACTTAAGCCCTAATTTACTTTGTTAAAGTGTTATATATAAAATATAAATCACTAAACTACTGAGCGAGAGAACCATATACAAGCCCTCAAGATGTAGCACAGATAACGAGCACATGATAGTATGTTTAGATCGGATATGGGTTGATCCCTAGGATGTCATTATTTATAGTAGTTTTGTTATGCGCTTTCTACCTATGTAACTATTGAACCTCCCTCCATATGACCAGACACCGAGATTCTACCTACGTGGAAGCTGACAGGAGGGAAGGAACCCTGCGCCCTGTAAAATCAACACGAGCGTTAGGGAACACGCCAGAGGTTGTCCGGCGGAGCCCACTCCAACGCTCAAGTCAGTATCTTGATGGAAAGAGGTGTAAGACAAAAAAGAGAGCGTAAGTTGTAGAGAATGCTCAACCCCCTTACCAGAGGGGTTGGGGTACCTTTTATACTAGCCGCCTCTATTCTGACGCGTCCCCACGATTTGTGTCACGTCCTCCTCCTCTTTCGGCGGTTACTGGATAGCCTTTGAAACGGTCTAAGACGTCATTACATTTCGACCCGTTGCGACATTTAAGGGTTGTGGTGATTCCATGCCAGCGAGGACGCTTATCCATAGATCCGCAAAGGAGGGAAGAGTCGTTATTTGCTGTCGAAGGTATCTAGGGCTCCGCTTCCCCAAGGTGGTCTCGGGGTCTTCTAGCCCGGGTGATCGCGGACGTTATAGCTCCCGAGGTAGTCTCGGGACCCCGCCTCTCAGGGTGATCCCGGGAGGGATCTTCTGGTTGATTTCCCAGGAATGCCTCCCGAGGGGGGCCCTAGAGGCTCCTCCTCCCGAGAGTGTCTCGAGGACTCTGAAAAAGGAGTCTTTAAAACTCATTGCATTCTGCCACGAAGCTTCTTTATTTCACGTGCCTATCACGAGCTATTCAACCCTATTAGTATTTAATGGGAAAAGTCTAAAAAATAAATATTCATAGATGGGGAGGGGAGACTTAATTGCCCTAATTTACTTTGTTAAAGTGTTATATATAAAATATAAATCACTAAACTATTGAGCGAGAGGACCATATACAAGCCCTCAAGATATAGCACAGATAGTGAGCACATGATAGTATATCTAGATCGGATATGGGTCGATCCTTAGGATATCATTATTTATAGTAGTTTTGCTATGCGCTTTCTACTATGTAACTATTGAACCTCCCTCCATATGTGGCATGAAACGTGATAGAATACCATTAATATGACGGCTCCACATTTGAAAGAAGCATATTTATATCTATTGAACCTCTCTCCCTGTGACATGTAACCGTCATTAAAGATGACTACGGTTCCACAGTTGAGAGGAACATATTCAATCTCTTTGAATATTATCGTTTTATAGCTTTAAACCCTTAGCTTCACCCTGTTGATAATTATTATAATAATCCTAAAACTAAAATTCAACATTTATTAATTCTATCTAATTTTTTTATAAAAATTGTATACTTTAATTTATATTTAAAAAAAATCAAAAATTGAAAACATAATTAAAATACATGATTTTCTTCTGGCGGTCGTACGTGTAGGTTTTTATTATTAATATTATTCATTGTGTTTCCACATGATTAATTAATTTGTGCTTCTCGTCCATCTAATTAATTTATATGGCCGGTTTTCTCTCGATCAGAAGAAGAAGTCGACACTAATATGTATCCTCGATCGAAGTTGAATATTGTATGGTAATACAGTACGAGCTAGCCAAATTAACTAGCAGTTATTATGAGAAAAATATACAAAGGCAGAGAGTCGCAGAGGCAGCCTGATCGGACAAGCTTTTTGGAGCATGCACACCGAGCTAGCCACTTTATATAAAGATCATCAAGAGCAGAAGCAGATGGTGCCGTGTTTGGTTTCCATCTGTCCACCCTTCTGTGCAACGTACCCTACAAGCACAGGCACGTATGATGTCCTACATGACAGGCCCAAATGAGCTGAATGCACGAGATCAACCACAATTCATGCACGTGTTCCCCACTCCATTCTCATGTCTCCTCATCACCGTGGAGCATGCATCAAGCCTAGCAAAGCATCTTCACTATTTGATTATTATGAGCATTAATAGCTTTGGTAATAGTAAGTAAAGCAAGGAAGTATCTTAGTTATTAATTAATTAATAAAGTTACTTGGTTTGTGTTTGCGACAGCTAGCATTGAAGGCACCCTCGTCCACTAATAATGAATGATAGATTCAAGTATCCTAGCTAGTTATTAATAATTATATAGATATATATCCGTATATAGGATCACAGTCTTTTTGCTACATGACACATAGAAGACCACACCTGCTCTTCGCATAGGTCAAACACTAAGGACACTGCCACTATACTCTCTTCTTCCCATCTCATAACTCTCTCCATCCTGATTTCAACTCCCAGATCTATGCCCACCAAAATTGGCAAACCATTTATTTCTTCCCTTTTCATCATCAGTAATTTTAATTCAAAGATCATGTTGCCTGTGCAATCACTTGGAAGATGTAGCAAATTAGCACATCCATCGTCATCTATATCATTAATTACAGACAGAGACTACATTTATATATAGAGATATATATCATAATTAAACAAAGCCCTATTAATTGTATGATCAGCACAAAACATCCTTGAGTAGCTTGTACCGGCGGGCGGTGGGTTTGGAAGAAGCGGCGGCGGCGCCGGACTTGCTGCGGCCGCGGATTTGTTCCTGCTCACGGCTTTGCTCGACCTTGCCGGCGCCACTGCTACCAGTAGAGTGATCTCTGCCGGCCGCCGTCGGCTTCTTCGAGTAGAGGAGGGAGGAGCCGCGCTTGGCTTCACTTGCGCTCCTGCTTTCGCATATGCACCAGTCGCAGACGGCGGGGGCGGCCAGAGTCGCCTCCTCGTAGTAGTTGGTGCAGTACGAGTGCTGGAACCGGTAGTTGCAGCGTATGCAGAGGAAGAGCTTATCGGCGAAGCCGACATCACCGCACATGGAGCAAACCATGTTTGTATTAGCCATGGCGAGAGACAGAGACCAGGACTGATGGACAAAAAAAGGAGCTGAGAGCAAGGAGGATCAGTGAAACTTTAATATATAAAGCTTGGATATCAGATTGCAACACTTTTTTTAAAAAAAAACTTTAAAAAAAATCAAAATTATAGGCTGCGTTGGAAAGTGGAACATGGACCTTCTTCGTGAATCGCGACCGCTGGAGAATGGGCAAACACATGTTTAGACTTTAGACAAGTATTAATATAATATAATTAATGTGGATCGAAAACCAGACAAAGCGACAAAAATGTTTCTTAGAATTCACATCAGCTTGTCGCAGTTTTTGTAATTGTTTTTCTTCAGAGTACGTGAAGATTACTTGTCGGCCAATGAAGTCGGTACATGCATATATACCTGAGGTGGCGCGAGAATCTAATATCTCCGGTCTTATCCGTTAAAATTGCTCATGGTTGACCGAGGCTGAGGTCTTCATGTATGCCACGTAAGGCTTGTCTGTGGGAACACGTGAGACGTCTTTATTAGGAGAAGTTAATATGTGTTGGGCTTCTTGATTGATTGAATTCAAGTCATTCAATGAACTTGAGAGATTTTGTACCATGATGCTAGCTTCGATCTCCGAGTTCATTTTGTGCTTAAAGAGCTAGCTACTTTCACGCTACAGTGATCGTGCATCCATTTCTATGAATTCATTGTTTATGAAGAAGCCAGCGGGCATAGATCTTCTGCTTTTTTGGAAATCGATGAAGAAGCCAGCGGGCATAGATGATACTGTCTCGCTTAGCTTTTTCTCGTCTCTCTTAGGTTTTCTCTCTCCTTCATAACCTTGCGATTATGTCTCCTCGAGCCTGGCCACCGGCGAAGACTCACAAGCCTGACGATCCTTCTCTTGTTTTTTAACGCGCAAGTACTGCATGTGTCTCCTCCCCACTCCGTTACCTGGTCGATCTTCTTCTCGATCTTCAATTCCCAACCGAGAGACGCCTCCTCTCGAGACCCCTTTTTAAATTAAACATGTGTGTTAAATTATGTAAAAATTTAACAGGAGAAAACGTGAAGATTTTATGAGTCATGATTCAGTTAGATTGAGTGTGGGTGAAGGATTGACACAGCTAAGGCAATACGCACACTCAATGACTCGAAGGCTTGATGGAGTTTGAAGAAAGTTGCATAAGTGATGAAAAGGATCGGAAGATATTTTTTTCTTTTTAAAAAAAAATCACTCATGTAATATCCAAAGATTTTATTCACTTTGACATTTTAGGATTTTCAATTTACTTAGAATTTTTAAGATTTTGAGCCCGTTAATTTTTTTTTAAGATTTGAAGTCTATATAAATAATTATTTGAGTTTACGTAAGGTAAGTTTTTTGGATTAATAATAATTTTCGATAATGCCAAGTATTTTCATATTTCTTAGTATTCTTCCAAAACAATAAGTTTTAGAAAATTATTTTCTATGATTCACAGTCAAATGAACGGAATCAATACAATCCGTAAGATAATCATTAATATCCCGTCCGACATCAGTTAGTATCAGAACTCTCTATTGTGACAAATCTGTCACCCTCTAATCAACGATCCTCATTTAATTGACACTAGGTATTCAGTTCTTCAAACCGACTAATCCTAAGGATGACTAGCCCGACCCCATGAATGTTTCCCACCAACTACCAGGGTAAATAGGGAAGTGCTCATGGAGGCTCATTCAAACGGCTAGCATTGTTAAACTCTTTCTCACGAGAGATAAAATTTCTTGTAATGCACTTCAACTGAGACTCGAAGCTTAGATCCCTTGGCTATCTATTGCAGGGCTTCACCATTGCACCATTATCTCGGGGGTATTAGAGCTCTCTAGGTGATAAAAGGTCATACATTGACCTCAGACACCTCACACAACCGGTTCCATAATCATTTGTAGAAAGATAAATCACGAGTGACTTTTGCCTTGGAACAGTGGCAATTGCATGAGAGAGGGCAGGAACCTAGCAAGCATTTTGCTGCTAGGAATTTACCTCCAAATGCATCAGAGCTCTCTTGATTCCATGGATGGTCATTGTAATTGTGAGAGGCAGGTTTCGGCTAACAAATACTCGCATTGTGATCGTAGCACCCAAGACAAGATTCAAGATCTGCAAAGATAAGTCACAAAATTATCTCAGCATCTAGTGACATAATATTTTAAAGTTATAAGTTCTTTTTATCCTAATTTTGGTTCTACTTTCAAAAATACATATCACAGTTGTGCTCAAGTTTGGGAAAGTCGTGATTGAGAGGAACAATATAGATATATCAGGTTTCCAGTTGATCTTCCCATGTTTTCTGATACTCTATAGACCGAAGGCTTTAGTGATTAGCTTAGCGAAGTGGAGAGGATTTTTTTTTTCATGAGGAAGTGCCCGATCATGTGAAAGTTAAATTGGTCACCATCAAACTTAAGGTCGAGCATCAAAATAGTGTTGATCTTCTAAAGCATGAATTACAGAAATAAATTCAATAAATCTAAATACTTACAGTGATCTATACTTGGAGAAGAAACTGGAGGAGAATTTTGTCATCCGAAGAACGATCATGAACGAATCGAAAAGCTCTTCATAAGTTCATAAACCAAATCCCTCTTTTCTAATTGGGCAAACCAATGTTAACGTTCTTTACAACAACCTCGTCTTCCTCTTGTGCACCCGAACGAACCTTGCACAGAAAGAAATGTTACATACATGAAATGAACCCTTTCTTATTGATCTTGCACAGATCTCGCACACGACTTGTCTCTTCCGATCTACATTGCCTTAGACACACACACACATCACTTTTTTCCTTTTGCGACCTCCGATTGCTAAACTTGGATGCATTTTATAAGAGGATGAAGTTTCTTCCTCTACCTCAAATAATGGAGAAATGTGAATGGGTTGGAAGATGAAGAGGAAGGGATGCCCTCTTCAACTTCCTATAACTCCAACATCTCTCAGTTATCCAAGTCAATCCATATAGGTCATCTAGTCACAAATATAATGTAAGAAAGTCACAAAGACCATATAAGAACATTCAATTCATACTTCAAGGAAAATGATTCATGCGACAGTAAGCACACTGAGCAATTGCTTCTAAGAAAATTATTACACTTAATTTAACTGCTCTATAAAACGAATCAAAGATATCAATAACTTGCTTTTATCCCAGATTAAATCATTTACATCAATATGAATATTTCTAATCTCTCATAATGACTATTATGTCAAGAGTAAGTTTAACACCTCTAATTAATACAATTATTCACAATCACATTTAAGTACTCAAAAAAATATAATTGGTTGACCTATGAATAAATGTTAAAGATGTAAATTTGTCTTAATCTTCCTTTTTTAGTTAGAATCTATTCGTTCTAATCTGTCGTTTCCTAGTTATGTTCCATACATCGAATCATCCATAGTTAATAAGATACATGCTAAAATAGTTGACATTGATTAGAACTTCAAGTAGACAGCTAAATAATCACTTAGGGTAAGATTGATATTAACTTATAATCTCAAAGGTCTCACTTAGGGTATGAATCACATGTTATGATATTTTTCTTTTTACCCAAAAGAGTGCATGTTTTTCTAAAAATTTAACATCATACAGATTTCGATCTATACATACTTAAGGTCTAATTCTAAATTCAACTTATGAATTCCAATCTGGCTTTTAACAAATTCAGTAAATGATGGGTTCATTTACTCCGATCATTACATAAATGATCTCATCCTGACATAATTATCAAGACGACCTTAACTTATGAGTATATCTCTTTTCACAGTCATATAAGCTGTCCCATAAGTAATGATCTTACCTCTATTTATACTTAACTAATAGAGATGATTGTCTATGTGAGTAGACCAATCTCAACCTGCCAACATACTCACTGAGACTTTATCCAAATGTAACAAAAACATTTATACTGAATAGATTATGACATTTCCTATGTCTAATCGTCTTTGCAATGTGTTATATTTATGAAGTCATAAAGACTTCATATGTCTTAATGAATTAGTAAAAGGATCTGCAAACATAGCTCTGTAGGGATATACTCAAGATTTATCTTTTTTCTTGTCAACAATATCCCTTATACTTGCCTTTCCTGTGATATTTGGGATATTTGAAAAAAGTTATAACAGCTTAATTGTCACACTACACTATAATATGACTTCTACTGTCCTTAGCAATCCTCAAAAGCATCAAGAATCTTCTTAACCAAATAACTTTTTATACAACAACTACACGAGCCACATACTCAGCTTCCATTGGCGATAGTGTTATACAAGCCTATTTTGGCAGGGCTACACAAGCCTATTTCTTGTTGATCCATGAGATGACGCTACCATTCAGCAAGAAGGTATAGCTAGATATGTATTTTCTGTCATCAAGGTTTTTTACCCAATATGTTTCTGTATAACCTTTCAGACTCAATTTTGATCCTTTTTATTGCTTTTCAATGTTTCGATTCTAAGTTTAACTGGTAATGGCTAACTATGCCTACAACATAGCTTATATCAGGACAATTATACAACATATATAATATATATTAAACTATCAATGATACTGATATATGATTTTTTTTCTTCACTTTGGCTATCTATTTGGAAGTCTTGGAATACATACTTTTGCTCAGAATAGCACCTCTCGTTGCAGGTGTTTGCTCAATGTTGCAATCTGACATATTGAAGTATTGTAGCATCTTAGTGATATAAGCCTCTAAGGATAAACCCAAAGTCTTTTTGATCGATCTCTAATGATCTGATCTTCACTCCTAAGATGCACTCAGCTTCTCCCATATTTATTATGTCAAATTATGATGAAATCCAAGACTTGACTTCTATCACAAACTTTAAGTCACTTCTAGCTGTTAACATATCATCAACATATAATGATAGAATAACAAACTTTCCTTTTTTTCTTCCTTAGGTAAACACAATGATCCGATCATTTCGAAGCCATAAGACAAAATAACTTCATTGAATCTTATGTTCCATTGTCTTGATGCCTGCTTTAACCCATACATAGACATCTCAAGTCTACATACTCTATTTTCTTGGCCCTAAGCAATGTCTGATTGTGTCATATAGATTTTCTCGTCAAAATTACCATTAAAGAAAGCCATTTTTACATCCATTTGATGTAATTCTAAGTCAAAATGTGCTACTATAGCTCGGATTACACGTATTGACACAATTTCACAACTAGGGAGGATGACTCTTCAAAATCAAAACTCTCTATTTGGATATATCATATTGCAACTAAACGAGATTTGTATCGATTAATCGACCATTGCTTTCCTTTTAATTTTGAGAATCCACTTATTCCCAATAGCCCTTTAGTCCGGAAGAAAATCGACTAAATCCCAAACTTAATTATTTCTCATAGACTTCATTTCTTCATCCATTGCAAATTTTCATTTCTTCTTAACTTAGCATTTCAATGCTTCCTCAGTTGTTTGAGGTTCTTCATCGTCAACTGGGAGAATTATTATTAATGTCACATTCTCAATATCAAATCTTCTCCAAAGAATAATCTGATGACTACTTCTTCATAAGTTAGACTATTGAGAAACTGACTTATTCATCAATAAGTCAGTCACGCCCCGAGACCCCCAGGAGCCGCTGATCCAATAGAAAATCGGATAGCACCTCCCCTGTCCGGCGGACAATTACATATACATGCATCACATAAATCACAACCACGCAGTTAAATGGGTCTCAGACCTCAAATCAAGACAGAACGTAACATAAAACCGGGTAAACCATACCTGACTGCGGATCGGTCCGACTTACGACAAAACACAAGACATAACGGCCTCACAAAAGTACAACTATACTGCCATATAGTATGACTAAATCCAACACAAAAGCAACAGCGGAAGAAAATATAGAAAGTACTACCAACAAAATAGATGAAAAATCCTGAAGACATCTCGACGAGTACGCGAACTGGGACAGGCTGTCGGGCACGCTCCAGTCAATCATCCTGTAATAAAAACAAGGAGCTAACGGAATGAGTCATAGAACTCAGCAAATATCTCATCATATATATATACAAGATAGTCTAATATAGCAACAGTGTAATAGACTACCGAAATAACACGTGCACAGACAGTAATAAGAAGAGCTGCAAGAGAAAAATAAGGACTACCATACCAATGTAGTAGAGTCGCCAAGACTAGACATAAGGGTCTCCTGTAAGTGCATGTCAATCATATGTAGCATCAAATAAAAACAAGCACAAGTAAGGGCAAAATAAACGAATACACAAGGTACAATGACATGGTCACCCCTGCCGTCGGTCAAACATCGTCACCTATGTACGGGAGGAAGCTGAACGGAGGTCACCCTCCGACGTAGGGCTGTGACTGCTGTCTATACTCTGTGATCACTACTCCTGAACGATCGAGTAGACGGAATGCTGCCGGTGTAACACCCCTACTCCATGCCCTATCTGGGGACCTCTCTGTCTACCCTAGGTTATCTCTGGAGGGCATCTCTGTCTGGGTGTTATCCTTACCCCATGTATATAAATGGGGGAGAGACCTCTCCCTCTCATCTCCTGGTATATGGACTACTCAAGAAGGGACATCTACCTGCTATCACACTTCGATTCACTAACCCATGAGTGCACGAGCGAAGCAGCACAGAACACACTACCCATACTCCGTCAACCACTAACCCATGAGTGGTCGAATGGGTAGGACAGTATGACTGTCGACCTAGCTCACCCAAAAAGGGCCCCTGATCGACAGTGAGGCACAGTGCACGATGATGCATAACATTGGTCAAACAACATCCACTATCTAGTCCACCTATATCAACATGATATGCAAGAATCGTGGATAATGCACCATAACCTAAGTCCTAAAGGTATAGGTATCACATGTCAGTTGTGGCACAAACTGTTGGGACCGGGTGCATGTTGACATGGATACGGGTTCGTAATTTTAAAATTAATTACGTACAGCGGAAGGTTTAGCATAAATAATTTCTCAAATTATTTAACCACGCATCTAAGCATGCAACTTTATCTTGTGTAGACATGATCATATATTTAAAATTTTGCAGAAACGTAAACTAATTTACTTAATACCTCGCGTAACTCGAAGGAAGGGACTAGATCCAACCGTAAGCGTCCCTCGGAAGCTCCGCCTCTATTCACGTCCACGCCGAGTATCTTCGGGATGACTTCGCAAAGCCCCGAGTTTCGTGTTCTCGAGAATTACTAGATTCTCCGAGAACGCGACAAGAAAACCAAGAGAGAAGTAATCACATCGGAAAAACTCACTACCAAGGTTGGCCGGAATCACAATTCTGGCGAGAAGGAGGAAGATGACTTGCGCCCAATCCCAAGGTGATAATGGCCGGAGAGGAAGATCGTCCCAACGGAAGAACTTTGTCGCCTCGGTGCTTCTCCTTGTGCTCACGGCAAGAAGAAGGGAGAAGAGCCTTGTGGCCGGCCAAGAGAAAGAAGGGAGGAGAGGGAGAGAGCCCAGGCAAGAATACTTGGATTGATTTCCAAGCCTTGCCTTGGGTCCTTTATATAGTGACCTCTCAACCGCCAAGTCTCTTTTTTCTTATGGAATAAATTTTCTATGACTTATTCCATCATGCCAAGTTTTATCATATTTTAATTCATGATAAAAACCGACCAAGTCTCCTTTTTTCTTATGGAATAAATTTTCTTATCATGGTAAATCAATCCATGATTGATTTTATAAAATAAACCAATCCATGGTTCATTTTAATTTCCATGAAAAATAAACCAAACCTTGGTTTATTATATAAAAATTTATATCATCCATAATTTTATAAAACAAACCACACTTGGTTTATTTTATAAATTGAACCAAAAACTTGGTTCTCTCCCTTTGTTGTGGCCGGCCAAGCAAAGAGGATGGAGACCCTCTTTGGCCGGCCCACCCAAGCCACGCCCCAATTAATTAAACTTATTTAATTCATCTATTAAGTCTTCAAAAGACTTAACCATTTTACGCTTCCGATGCGTCTCTGAAAAATTCAGATTCGACTTATCGTTTGGCTTAACCAAACCTAGTCTCTCTTGATTGGAAAATCTAATTTTCAACTCGTTTTAAATCCCTCGGATTACTCGTAGTGCGTGTGACTAAATAAGCTTTCGATTTATGTTGGCCGTTTATAATTAATCAATTATAAAACGATCATGAGTGACACCTAGTAGTACATCATGATCCCCAATTAATCGAAAGATCAACGGTTGACCTCAGAAACAATTCTGAAACCCTTCAGCAGCTATAATGAATCGTGCCACATTCCCTTCACCATCTTATACCCACTTGGTTCAGGACATGGTCTATGTGTGTCAGTCCCCACTAGGCTGACTACGTCACACCTAGCCCAAGTAACGTTTTCTCGTCCTACGGATTCTAATTACTCTCATGTATTTAAGAGATTCATACTCTAAATATGTCATGCTCTGGCCAGAGGCTTCGAGTAACAATCCGACGATAGGCCTTGGGGAATACATCTCCTCGCAAGGAGTGGTGAATCCTTTGTAGGCTGTTCAAACATCTTCGAGCACTTCGGCTTATACCCAACCATCCTGGGTCCACACCTCCTTGGAGATGCTTGCTTAAGATGTCAAAGTATAAGTCTCCATGACCAAGATGACTTGAACACCGCAAGTTAAAGGAACATCGCACTTAAGCTGCAATAAGAACTTCATTGACATATCTATATGTAGACTACCATATGAAGTTTTACAGCCAGTCACTCCAATGAACTAGTTCCCTTAACTAGCATTCATGTTTATCTCCGGACATCCCAATGTCACCAGCCAATGAGAATCAACTGATTAGAGAATAACCTATGCTAGTCTCAACAGAATTGATAGTGTCCGTATTTATCAATTCATCGACTAGGGACAATTTCAATACTTCACAATTACACATGTAGAGATAATCACTAGTTGTGAATTCATCACAAATTCTCTCATGCTGTGAATTGTATTGCGGACATTCAGTAAATGAGTTTAAGATCTCAATCAAATACATAAACATGTATACTCAAATAGTGAATATTCATTTATTAAAATAAATGATTACAATCTTAAGACGATCGCCTTATGACATTTTTCTCATATCACTAACACAAACAACATCAGCAAAACAAATATAAAAGTCATGCCACAATATATTACTCTATTGCTAAACAAGCATATCAAGTATATATATATCTGTGACCAATCTAAAAGAAGAGTCAGAGATACCCGCCTTCGATGTAGGAATCCAAACGTGAAGAGAACCCCCGTCTGAAACAATATCAGCCACACAAGTGGAATCCAATCAATGTCCTGCATCCAAATAAATAACAAATTCGACTTAGCTAATTGTATCATTTATTAAATGACCTAATCAACCAACCAAGTTTTTGTTCAGGTTAGGTCTAACCCAAACCTAACCCACTCAACCAAGTTTGGGTTCAGATTAGGTCTAGCCTAAACATAACCCAATCAACCAAAACTATTCAATTACCCCAAAGAAATTTAAGAATAATTCCTAACCCAATCAATAACATATTTGCATCCGCCACCAACCAAGAATACTAACTGAACCACACCCATAGTCAAATTTGCTTACACAGAACCTAACTCACCCCCAACAGAAATGGGATACATAGCATAAGATAAATAACCCAAACATACCAAAACCAAGCTCCAAGCAAGAAGAACCATGGCAAGGAGAAGTTAGAGCACAAGACAAACAAGAACAGATCCCGATCAGAGGAGCTCACGGCTAAGACCAAACACGACAAACCCAAATTGGATCGGGAGATCCTCCCTATCAAAACACAACTCCAACATTTTCATGGCAAGGAACCCAACTCAGGATCAGCAACCAAATTCGAACCCAACCACATCAAGCAATTCCGAGAACTCCAACACACATCGACACAGAATCAAGATAGAAACCAATCCAGCAGATCTGTGAATGCGAGGCAAGAAACCCAAATCCCAGCTTCAAGTTCAATACAAACCCAGGGATTGAACCCTAAATCCCAAATCAAACTAAGCAACTAGTCCCATATCCCTTACCTTGATTTCGCCGAATCTTCCTTGCTCAGATCCTGCGAAGATTCAGTGCTCGGTGAGGAGATCGGGAAGACGACAAGGACGCCCAACTCCAGGAAATGATGGTCGATCCACTCTTGAGGAAGAGGGAGGTCGCGCGAGAGGCGTCGGCTTGGCCGCAGCTACCAGCTAGGGCACGCGAAGTGATGAAGAGAGGAGAGTTTGGCTGCGGCGTCGGCGAGGAGGCGGCGCTCCGGCTTCAGCAAGGCTCGCGAAGGGGAGACGAGGAAGAAGAGTCGACAACTCCCTCCCCTCGGGCTCGCGAAGAAGAAGAGGGAGGGATGCGCTTTGGCATTGGCGGAGATGAGGCCGTAATGTGAGGAGAGGAAAAGGAAATGACTTTTAATTTGAGGAGAAGAAAAGGAAAGGGATTTAATGTGAGGAGAAGAAAAGGCAAGGTTCGGGCGACCTGTGCTCACGAACAGCAAGCTGACCTTATAAAACTCACCCTTTTGCACTTAGCCCCTTTTTAGTTTAATTATTCGCCCAAAACCCCCCAAAGTCCCTGAATTTGGATTAACTTGTTTTTCGGCCCCTAAACATTCTGTATTTTAACAAAGTCACTCCCATTAGGTTGACTAGATTCAGACATCACGTGTGATACTTAATTTGTTGATAAAGGAACATTATCCTCATTCTCTATTGCAATTAAAGAAATCATCTTATCAACTTCACTCTTGTTAGGAACTCAGTTTCGAGAAAAGAAGCATCTCTTGACTTTATTTCAGAGATAGTTCCATCTTATTGCTTACCAATGAAAACATAATCCTTAGAGGTATCAGAATATCTTACAAAGATATACTTTTTACTCCCGCGTCTTAATTTTTCATATTTGTGAGGTTTATCATGAAAATAAGCAGCTGGCCCCAGGGTCTCAGATTACTCAAATCTAGTTTCCTACCTATTCAACGTTCATATGGAGTAGATGGAATAGATTTAGAATACACTTAGTTAAGTATATAGGTTGTAGCTAATAATGTATCTCCCCAATAGGAAATGAACAAATTAGATTGAGTATCATTGACCTAACCATATCTAGAAGAGTTCGATTTCTTCTTTCAGTAACTCCATTTTGCTATGGAGTTTCAGGGATAGTTAGTTATCTAATAATCTCTTTTTCATTGCATATTATCTTGAACTGATTAGATAAATATTCATCTCTATGATCAGTGCGAAAGTTTTAACCTCATATTCCAATTGATTCTCAACTCCGTTCGAATAACGATTGGAGTGGAGAGACTTATATTGCCGGGGGAGCTGACAGCTTCTGCCCAATCTGCCACCTTTTGTCACGTAGTGAGGATAGGGTAAGGCATACCTAGAGGTGGCAGGGTAATGCGTCGCATACCGGAATAAGGAAGTGGGCGCTGTCAACTTATGGGCGGGCGCCGTCAGGCGTCGCTCGGCCTGACACCAACGTATGTGGTTGCAGTACAAGGGGACAGGGTATGGCAGGGAGATCATGGCGTCAGCGAGATACTCACGATTCGGGCCGGAATGGTACCTGATCTGCGCCGACCCCGTACAACTTCTACGAGTCTTATGTCAGGGAGCGGTTGTTCTGATAAGTCGCGACAAGAACCTTAGACAACTTGGCTTTCCGAGTTAAGGAAGGCTTTTCGAGCGAAGGTATGCTTCCGGAGTCGTGGTGCGCGCGGTTCGGGATGAACGTCCGAACTTGGCTGACTCGGGGATAGTCTGGTCAATGACCGAGTACTCATCTAGCTCGAGGTGCTTCTGACTCGGGGATCTCATGAGATAGTGATACTTTGAGTGAAGACTTCTCTGGCTCGGGAGGACCTCAATGTTGGACCTTGGATGGCTAGAGAGGGGGGGGTGTGAATTGCCAGACACTTAAACTTCTCGCTTCTTTGAGCTTTCTGCACTTATGGCTAGCAGCGGAAACAATACAGGAAGAAAGAACAGAAACACAGAAAAACAAAACACAAACCAGAGACGCTAACACGGAGGGTTTATAAGGATCGGGGATAACTTGCCCCTACTCCTTGGCGTGCCCGTGAGGTGGGCGATCCCTTGATCGTCGGCAGATTAAGCCCCGGAAATCCGGATAAAATAGAACCTCCTTCTCGGTGGAGAAACCTCTCCATAACAGTCTCAACAGAATGATATGATTAAGCACAGAGACTTGAAAAATCTTACAGAGCGCGAGCAAAGCACAAAGAAGAGAACAGGAGAACAGTTCACCGAGCACAACACAACACCACCAACGCAAGAACCCTCAGCTCTTCGTGTCTGCTTGTTGATCGACTCGCAACTTTCTCAACAGACTCAAAGTTTCAGATTTGCAAGAGTTGCTCTCTCCACTTCGCTCGCCATCTCTTAAACCTCTGCCCATCGCCAGATCATCCCAGGCGCGTCTGCAGCTTACCAGGCACTTCTGCAACAAGCTCCATCACCAACCCACTGACCTCTACTGGGCTCAGTCCACTAAAATCTCTTCAGCGGAGCCGCAGGTCAGTCGTCAGCTTCGCCAGATAGTTGCCAGCCCGTGCCAGAAGCCGTTGAATCCTGCGGAGGGAAAACAGACAAACCTGACCGAAGCGAAAGTCGCCAATTGACCCTCCTTCTTGGTTTGAGTCATCCTTGCATTACCTGCACACTCAACAGAGGCTTAGCATAGCAAATCAAAAGTGAATCAGTAGTGTAACAGAGAAATCAGAAGCAATTCAGAGCGTTATCAGAAGTCTGACAACGTTTTCAAATTAAAGTTCAGACACTGATCGGTCACTCGGTGAAGATCCTGATCGATCAGGCTCCTGCTTGATCGATCCAGTGACTCTGTGATCGGTCACACTGACCGATCAGGGATATAGGATCGGTCACCAGACCTATCCACCAGCTTACTGGAGTTTCCTCCAACTCCCACCAGCTCAAGGCACCTGATCGGTCACCTGACCGATCAGGTTGTGCCCTGATCGGTCACAGTGACCGATCAGGAACCCTCCTGATCGGTCCAGGAGGACCCTGAATCGGTCTCTTTGACCGATTAGGGTTTTTCTCCAGACTCTCTGATCTCTTTCTGATCGTTCACCAGAACGATCAGACTCCCTGGATCGGTCACCAGACCGATCTATTAACAAGGGAGCTCGTGCCAACTTCTGATCGGACTCCAGACCGATCCAGACACTTGGCTGACTCACGCTTAGTCCCCCAGACCAAGACATCATGCCCGGCTTCACTCACCGGGACTTTGTTCAACCTAGCTTCCCTCGCTAGGACCTGACTTCACTCACCAGGGTTTCCTTCACCTAGCTTCCCTCGCTAGGACCCGGCTTCACTCACCAGGGTTTCCATCACCCGACTTCACTGACCAGGACCCGGCTTCACTCACCGGAGTTTTCGTCACCCGACTTCACTCACCAAGACCCAGCTTCACTCACCGGGATTTTCGTCACCTGGCTTCACTCACCAGGACCCGGTTTCACTCACCGGGGTTTCCTGTTGGGTTCTCCCGGCACCAAAACACAAAAACACAGCGAAAATAAGACCCTCGAGCTATCCATACGAAAGAAAACTCGTACGAAGTTTATCTATCTAATAGATTTATCTATCTACTGTTTATGCCTTTGAAGCGTGCCCTTCATTTATCCCGCTCGTCCAAG
The DNA here is from genome assembly GCA_024364735.1 of Boesenbergia rotunda. Lineage (NCBI taxonomy): Eukaryota > Viridiplantae > Streptophyta > Magnoliopsida > Zingiberales > Zingiberaceae > Boesenbergia > Boesenbergia rotunda. Next base: position 127,616 of record JAGFNQ010005490.1, read on the forward strand.
ATGCGCCGGATCTCTTGCACGTTCAAACGTCCATGCCTCTATTCGTATCCACACGGACACAATCTCTCAACTTCGGGAGAACTACCTTAGTTGTACTAGCAACTTGGGGTAGCTCACAGAACACCAAGAACCTTACAATAAGGTTTCGGCCAAAAGGGGAGGAGAGGAAGAAGAGAGGAAGGGAAGAAGAAGCACACACACTTATCATTCAAAATGACAAAGTCCCTCTTTTATATTCATCCCATGAATATGAAAAGTCTTTTGTCTCTTTGACTTCCCTTCATTAAAGACAATAAAGAGCACATCTTTTCATGTGACTCTTCACATTCTCTTCATCTAATAAAGAGAGACTTTTCTCTTTCCTGCATGCAAATCCGTCCGGGCCTCTCAGGCTTCCGACTAGGTCTCCCGACCAAGTCTCCCGAGTGTCGAGCTCCCGACCCAATCTGTCGAGCTCCGACCCGGTCTACCGAGTGCCGACCCGGTCTGTCGAGTGCCAACCCGGTCTGCCGAGTGCCGACTCATCTGTCGAGTGCGTACTCGGTCTACCGAGTGCCAACTCAGTCTGCCGAGTGCCGAGCTCCCGACCCGCGCTCCCGAGTTCCCAACTCGAGCTCCCGAACTGACCTCCCGAGTTCCCAACTCGGGCTCAGGCCTCCCGAGTTCCCAACTCGGGCTCACGCCTGCCGATCATATTTCCCGAAGCATGTGTGACCTAGTGTGTGACCCAATAGGTTCTCGTGACGTTGGCAATGCGCCTAAACACTTTAGACACATAAGCAATGAGCGGCATCTAGCAATGCATCATTGCTACCCAAGTAACAAGAAACGTCGAGATCCGACTAAACCTCCGTGACTATGATCGTGTATAACCTTGTCCTTCTATCCTTGATATCTTAGATTGACCAATGAGGCATAGATCGTGTCATCCTCGATCAATCCTGTGTTTCTTGATCCCCGAGTAGATTCACTCAAACAAATGAGTTCAATATCTAATATTGACTCATTTGAGCATGATCATGCGTTTCAGTAGTCCTACTCGATCAAGGGGCCCACAGATATCACTCCCGTCATATGGGAGGGATAGATCACATCCACATCACTCACATCCCTCCGCATAATTCATTACATACCCAGTGATCGTCTTTATAGTCCACCCTGTTACGGGTGACGTTTGACGATACCAAAGTACATAACTCCTTATGTAGGGAACCGTAGTGACTTCAGGTCTAAGGACTATTCATACCAATAGTCACATGAGAAAGTTTATGACACTCATATGACAATCTATGAAACTTTCTCATGGTGGGTCATTCAGTACACATTCTCCAATGTATACCCATGTGTCAACTTGATATCACATATCCATGACTTGTGAGCTCAAGTCATCAGTTGACCCACATGCTAGTCTCCATGTATTAATATTGTCCTTGAATATTAATACTTGACTAGGAATGGTTTAGAGTAGTGTTCTCTACATCATTTCACTATCGATTCAAACAATCGATATAATGTAGATAAGAACCTACTACCCAAGGACATTATTATACTTGGTTATTTAACACCAATACAAAGTAAGTATAATAACCAAACATGTTTTTATTAATAATAGAATATGATACAAAATGTTCATAATCAATCATCACATAATTAGCTCTAGGGCTCCTACTAATATTTCCTTCACCCGGCTTCACTCACCAGGACCCGGCTTCACTCACCAGGGTTTCCGTCACCCGACTTCACTCACCAGGACCCGGCTTCACTCACTGGGGTTTCCTTCACCTGGCTTCACTCACCGAGATCCGTGCCCAGTCCCTGACCAGGACTTAAGCCGAACTCATCTCACTCACCTAAACTTAAATCGGTGTCAACACCAAAACAACAATCAGGTCAGACTGCATCAACACTTAGGAGCGTGGGTCGCCACGCATTCGGTTGGGCCCCGAGCCGAGAAGTGCGCGGGGGCATACCCGCTTACGACTTATACGAAGGTGAGAATTTGGACCATCGGTCGGATTGTACCCAGGGAGCGTGGGCCGCCACACGTGTGACTAGGAACCGAGCCGAGAGATGCGCGGGAGCAGATCCACTTATAACTTCAGGATACTTTGAGTTGAGACTACCCCCACTCGGGAGTGTTAAAGCTTAGGGGCTTAGGGATGTTGTGAGTCGGAACTTCCCCGACTCCGACCTCTTCTGGTTAGGAACTCCCCTACTCAGAACTTCCTGGGCTCGGGGGCCCTCGGGGCTTCTGGCCCTCCTTGCCTTGGTTAGAGCCAATGTTTCCTCGTGTTCGGGGGAAATGAGTTGATCCGCCTGTACATACCCTACATTCGACGGGCTCCTGGGGCTCACAAATCTATCTCCTCCTGACGGGTTACCAGGCTGCGGGGTCAGACTACACGTAAGCTGGCTCGGGATCGTATTCTATTTGAGTTTTTAAATTTAACCGTCGATTAATGCAATCGGTCGTCATTTTCAATTTAATCAATTTAATAGAATTTTAATTTTTAAAATAAAGATCAAATCGAATTATTCAAATTAATTGATACTTTTAAAATAACAAATTGAATTTTTAAATGGACAGAATTAAAATTTTAGATTCAATATATTTCATGGTTAATTCGATTTAACAAATTTTCGAAACTCACTACAATATAATTTATTTTTTAAGATTTTAAATATTTTTCAGTGATTCATGTGTTAGATAAATACATGTATAAAAAAGAAATATTTATTTTTTAAAAAAAATGTAAGATTTGATACATATAGAAGTAAGAGGTATGCGTTAAATATTAATAAAAATCAGTAAATAATTTAGTGAAATATCAACCAATATTAGTTCCTATTAACTTGTTTACAACCCTATACACTAATGAGAGGCTAAATAAACCATAGATTTATCAAAAGTGACAATAGTCGAATCTCGAGATTGATAGAGTATAAATTCAGATACTCTAGTTCAATTCACCCTCTGATTAACCTAATATTACCTTTTGAATTCAAGATCTATGTTCGTAACTGAGACTCGTAATCTCGTAATCATAACTTATGAATTCAAATTCCAAATTTTTATCAAAGCCTTCTAAGATTTTATTATTATTTTGTTTTAGTTGTCAAGCCTCGATAAAGAAGAGCCATTGGTCCAATATACAATCGGATAACATCTCCCCTATACGACAGCCAATTTAGAATATTAATACAAATATCCATGTAATATATATGGTCTCTGGCCTCAAATAAAGATAAAACATATAAGGAAATGCATCAATAACTCTAAAATCCATAAAGGCTTACCTGAGCTGCCCGCAGGGCAAAACATCACATAAAGTCCAACAGAGGACTCAAAAATACAAAATCATGATTCAAATACAATCCAATACACGTCCATGACGTCAAACAAATACAAAATAAGCAATATGCTTAAATAGAAATAAAAAATACGCGGAAGAACCCAAGCCGGAGTCGTCGGGACCTGAAACTGGCAACTGGGCTCCCCTGGCGACCAATCAACCTGAAAATAGAAACATGGTGACGGGTGGTAAGTCCAAGTGAACTCTGCGGGTATAAAGAAAGATATGGATAACATAATAAACAGTTGTACAAGTTATACAGAAATAATAGGATACGGTCTCAACGGAAATATCATAATATGCATAATTAAAAGTACCAAATGAATGTATATGTAGAAATCAACCTATCCTGAATCATAAAGGCTCGTATCATATGAGCATGTGCATGGTCATCGAACCAAACATATAATATCTCCTGTATGTGCATGTCAAACATATGCATCAAACAAATGCAACAATCACAATCAAATGCACAATGCATCATATGAACATGATGCAATGACATGATCACCTCTGACACCAGTCAAGCCACCGAGACATGTCATATATGTCGACTGAGTGGGTAGGCTATGACACTGTACGCACTCTGCCATCACTACTCCTGAGTGACCGAGTGGACAGAATGCTGATTGAGTAAATACTCCGCCCCATGTCATATGGGGGAGACATCTCTCTCATCTCCTCTGGTCTATGGAAAGAGGAGGGATCTCTGCTTGCTACCACGCTTCCGAACCACTACTCATGAGCGGTCGAGCGGAGTAGTACAAAGCAAATACACACCCCCCAACAGTATCCACTAACCCATGAGTGACCGTGTGCGCAGTTCATGTAGCAGGCACCAGGTTCAACCACAAGAGAGCCGATGGTCGTTGACATGTAACAATGTAGGGATGGTACATGACTCTAACACATGCAACCCCCTACCAGGTCATCAATACATAACTTAACCTAACATGCATAGGTCGAACATATATATCATAACCTAACCATCATAAATCTAGGTACATGCAGATATAACTAGAATCAATCAATGCAGACACACAGTGACATACTACTATATCTACATATACATACTCGCATAAATATTATACAGAATCAGATATCAATAAAAACGAGACTGTATAGACAGAAATTAGATCATATCCAAGATCAAACAATAAGTATCACGAAGGATAACAACGATAACAAATATAAGGTAAATAAAATCTACTGCACAAATATAAACAACCATATATAAAAGCAATGTGGATCTAAAGAAGACAAGCAAGAAATATCCGCCTCAATGGAAGAATGCGTAGGCGAAGAGACCATCGCCAAATAATTCGCAATAATAAATCTCAATCAATGCCCGGTATCAAAGGATATATTTTAAATAACTATTACAAACAAATAGTAACTAGCTAAACAAGTCCTAAATCATATTAAGGTTAACTTAACACTCGTATTTCATCTAATTACCACTAATTAAATGATTAACCTATGATTGTTTGGGCTTAGATTCTAAATTGGGTTTAGTCTCATTTTATCACAAGTCCAGCCCAATTAAGGAATCAAAAGGTACGTCTATACTAAATCCAAGCTAGAGTAAGATGGTCCTATTCCTGTTTCATTTAACATTTACATGGTATAACACTACACCCACATTTGGATCAATCACTAAGCTAGGATGCAATCCACATCCCATGACAGGAACACAACCGAGCCCTATAACCAATTACCCTAGCATGGTACCCATGGCACAAGGGGAATGAATACAATACAGATGGAGGAAGGCATCAGAAACAGAGCTACTCCTCCAAAACAAAACCCACAGATCAAGTTAATTCAATGCCTCCCATTCTGTGAGCTCATGGAAGGCTTCAACACAATCCACAGCACAGCATCAACCCTCAAACAGAAACGATGGAAGCCACAACAAGAGATCCTAGTACAGATCATGCTCCAACCAGAATCATCATGAAGAAAACCCAAATTTGAACGGTACTTATAAAGCTGTATGTGACCAGTGCACAATCCCGCAACCAAATTCGACATCCACTTTGATTCAATGAAGAAGAGCTTCCCTAGATTCATGACTACTGATATGATACACAGTACGGAAGATCCAATTCAATGAAACCAAAAAGAACAAGCATAACCGAGAGAACGATCTACACGTCCACAGATCTCAACTTATGATGCCTTACCTGCGATTTGCTTGCCTTGGTCTTCCTCGCAACTCCGCTCTGGCAGCCCCACCAGTAAAGAACACCGAGAAGCACGAGGGCTAGGACGTAGATTGTCTGCCCCTCCACACTCGATCGACTACCAACACTAGGATCCCGGCGAGAGCTGCGTCAGAGTTCAGAATTAGGTCTCGGCACCAACCAAACCACGATGAGCAAGAAATCAATCCCGTAACGAGGGCCTAGCTACTCGTTTACCTGAAATGGGGGGTATCCCAAGATCCACCAGCTCCGGTGATCGACCGATCGGGCGACGCTCTCTGCTCAACGGAGTGGAGGTGGTGTGTGCGTGTATGTTTGTCGCGTCGGGGAGGAAGAGTCGTGTGTGTTGCGGTGTCAGATGGGAGAAGAGAAGAAGAGAGGGCAAAACATTAGGAGGATCATTTTGCATTTAGGACCCTAACCTCTAACTTATTAAGACTTCACCGCTAGTTTCAAGTTTTTACTCAATCAACCCCTCAACACTTTTAGGCTACGTTTGGTAAGGGGTAATGTAATCGAGTCTGTAATGTAATCAAGTTTATAATGTAATGTAATATAATCAAGATTACATTACTCTATTTGATAACGAGTTGTATGTAATCTTTGATAACCATATGCTGTGTTGGGTGAAGGGTAATTCATCCTGTAATGTAATCAAAGATTGGCGGCTGATGACCGACAACAACGACCGACGATCATGGTCGGCGACCGCCGTCGGTCGGCCGCCGACCAACGGTCGTCGCCGGTCGACCGGGATGGCCGCCGTCGGTCGGCCGACGAACGACGACCGACGGCCGCGTTGGTTGACCGCGACCGGCGACCGCGAACGCCGACGACCGGCG
>JAGFNQ010005490.1:134566-191006 GCA_024364735.1 Boesenbergia rotunda
TAAAAGTACTTATATTTTCAAAAATGCATAATCTTCAAAAAGTACTTATATTTTTCAAAAATACATAATCTTCAAAAGTACTTATATCTTCAAAAATACATAATATCTTTCAAAAGTACTTCAATATAATGTTTTCAAAAGTACTAATATTTTTCAAGGCAATAGTGTTCTAAGTGCGTGAATTTTCTAAAAGAATTGCCTACAAATACAATTTTGTTTTTAAATACCTTTCAAAGTGGAGTTTTGCAATTTAAAGCTTTTTGCTATGCTTTCAAGAATTATGCTAAGTATTTTTATATTTTCAAGACTCTTAAGCTCTGATACACAAATTTTAAAATTTCTTTCAAAATATATTTTTCAAAAGTTCTTTATTGATATATAGCCAAGGGGGAGAGTTGAAAAAGTGAAATTAAATTCTTCCTTAAACTTTTTTCCCTTTTTAATGAAAGTGTATCTTAGAAATGGTCTAAAACATAAGGAGAAGAGTTTCACATTAAGGGGGAGAGAAAGAAAGAGAAAAAGGATTTTTTTTTCAAAAGTAAAGCAAAAGTTTCTAAGTATCTAAGTATTTCAATTTTTTTAAGTGAAATTTTCCTTAGTAAACAAGATTTTTTGGGGGAAAACTTGTCTAGAAATTTCTTAAGAATTATGTTTTTCAAAATGCACAAAGTGATTCCAAGCAAATTCGTCTAAATGTGCAAAATTTTCCTTAGTAAACAAAATTTTTCCCAAAGTTGAATTTTTTTTGAAAATTTAGCTTCAAGAATGGAAATTTTGCCTAAGTAAAATTTTTTTTAGGCCTTGTAAGTAAAAGTTTGTTTCAAAATTTAGGCCTGCAAAACTTTTTGGAAATTATCTAAGTGTAAAAAGTTTTGATAGTGAAAATGCTTTTACTCTATTTTTGAAAAACACTTTGTCAAAAACATAAAGCACTTAGAAAAACTCAAAAAACCCTGTTAGATATGTTGTGCACGCATAAATATTTTTTGATATATGTCAAAGGGGGAGGAAAGGTCAAAGTTAAGAGTTAAGTTAATTGTTGTTTTATAACACAATTATTCAGGGGGAGTATGAGAAATTTTTTCAAAATTACATTAGGTTTAGACTTTATACTATTCAGAATTGCTATGTTTTATTGGTCTTAACCTTCTTGCTTAAACTGTTGTAATTTTTACTTAACTTTGAATTGTGTTGCCATAGATCAAAAAGGGGGAGATTGTTGGTGCAGGAAGCACCATATCAAACCTTGTTTTGATATTGGCAAAGGATTCAAAGTTAAGTATTATTGGTGATCTAACAATGTTACTCAAGTGTGCAGGAAAAGTCCTAGCAAAGGGCTGCTAGGCACCTAGCGAAGGACTGCCAGGAAATAAAGTCCTAGAGAAGGGCTGCTAGGCACCTGGCGAAGGACTGCCAGGAAACAAAGTCCTAGCGAAGGGTTGCTAGGCACCTGGCGAAGGACTGCCAAGAAACAAAGTGCCTAGGCAGGTGAAGGGGACGACTAGGCCTAGGCCACCTGGCCGGAAAGGAACTGCTCATGGCAAATGGGAAACAAGACCTAACAAAGGACTGCTAGGCACCTGGCGAAGGCTGCTAGGAATCTAACACCTGGCGAAGGACTGCTAGGTACCAGGCGAGGGACTGCTTGGAACCGAAGACCTGGCGAAGGACTGCTAGGCACCAGGCGAAGGACTGCCTAGTACTGAAGACCTGGCGAAGGACTGCCTAGTACTGAAGACCTGGCGAAGGACAGCTAGGTACCTGGCGAAGGACTGCTGGGCAAAAGTCCAACCGGAGGAGTCGGTTGGCATCAGGTAAATTCTCCTGAGAGGAGTATATGAGGATGCGTTCCTCGTCGAGGGAACAGTAGGAGTCGGTTCGACTTAGGGCTCCACTTGGGAGACATAAAGTCAGAACCAAGATAGCTATGACTGTAAGACTTACTAACATATTTGTTCTATCTTGTTTGGTACTAACCCTGGATGCAGGACCGAAGGAACGAGTGTCTGCAGCTCAGAAAGCCTCAAAGGAGTGAGGCAACAGCTGGGTTGGGCGCCCGGAAGGACCCGGGCGCCCTAAGTACAAGCCAAACATGTGTTCAGCAAAATTATGCTTCGGAAGCTCACTGGGCGGGGCACCCCCATGCTCCCGGGCGCCCTCGTGCTCACGGGCACCCCGGATGCCTCGGGCGCCCCGAGCTCAAGCCAACGAAGCGGATAGAGTCAAGCCAGCGAGAAGCCAGCAGAAAGAGTCAACCCGGGCGCCCCCATAGTCAACTCTCAGCCCTATTCGAGTGGGATAAGGGCTGACCGAGATTTGCTCGGATCGGGTGACACATAGGGGGGGCCAACGTTCAGGGCGCCCCGGGAGGCTATAAAAAGCCCCTCGACCCCAAGGCTTCGAAGTACAAGTTTTCTAACGCCAATACGTTCTTCAACTCAGGCTTTCTACTCCAGAAATCCTTCATCTCGAGATTCTAGCGTCGGCGACGACCACACGCACCGAAGAACGATCTACACCGGGCATCGGTAACGAAGAGCTAATTTTTAATTGTATTCTTACTGCACTTATTATTGTACAACTGCTTGTAAGATTTTGCGCGATTATAGTATTGCCCGTAGTAAACGGTCAAGGATCGTGGGCCTTGGAGTAGGAGCCGACCGCGACTCCGAACCAAGTAAAATCTTGGTGTTTGCGTGTTGTTTAATTTTAATTTTGTCCGCTGCGTATTCTCTTTTTCAATCCGAAACGACTAACGATATTCACCCCCCCCCCTCTATCATTTTCTCTCGATCCAACACCGGGCCCCCAAGGTCAATGCCAAAGAGGAGTCGAAGCAAAATCAGCCACGAAGCCAGCGGACCCAGTCAAGCTGGGCGCCCGAGAGGTCCCAGGCGCCCCAGTCAGCTCCAGAGGCCAATTCGAAGGGGATAAGCACTGACCGTGCCGCGGATAAAGTTTCTCCGATCGGAAGGCACGTGTCAGGCGCCCCAGGAGCACTATAAAAGGGGCTCGACCCCCAAGGCTTCAGAACACAATTTTCCAACGCCTCTAAGCTTTTCATTCAAGCGCTCTGCTCTGACAAACTCTGATCTCGAGACTCTAGCGCCAACGACGACCCTCTGCTCCGAAGTACGATCTACACCCGGCGTCGGTAACGAAAAGTGTATTCTTTTAATTACTACATTATTCTTATATCAAAATCTGTAAACCTTTGCGCGATTATAGAATTGCCGGCAGTAAACGGTTAAGGATCGTGGGCCTTGGAGTAGGAGTCGACCGCGGCTCCGAACCAAGTAAAACTACTTGCGTTCTTTGTGTGTTTGATTTAATTCAGCTGCGTATTTTCTCTCTCGATCGAACATTCTCCACCGAGAAGGAGGCTCTATTCTATCCGGAGTTCCGGGACTTGATCTGCCGACGATCAAGGGATCACCCACCTTACGGGCATGCCAAGGAGTAGGGGCAAGTTATCCCCCAACCTTGTAAATCATCCGTGTTAGTGTCTTGGGTTTGTGTTTAGTTTCTGCATTTATACTTATATTCTTCCGTTGCTAACCCTTAAGTGCAGAAACTTAAAAGAAGCGAATAATTTTTAGTGTCTGGCTATTCACACCCCTCTCTCTAGCTATCGAAGGTCCAACAATATATTGGTTAATCTTTTGCCTAATAATGTGTTAAGTGGTGTAGGGGAGTATCACAATGCATATGAGCTATGGAATAAGATAGGAGACGTCCATGAAAACCCTACACAAGCTTAAGAGCCCGAGGAGATAAGTCAAATGGCTCAAGAAGAAGAAGAAAAAGGACAAGAATTATCAACATCATCAAGTGAGGTGGAAGAATTGAGTGAAAGATCATTCACCTCATCAAGGAAAGAGGAAGAGGTCACCACCTCAAGGATTGAGGGGGAGGAGAGACCCATTTGTTAGGATCGATTTCGTACGCTAGATGGGGGTGAATAGTGTTTCTTTGATTCTTTTCACCTACGTTGTTAGTTGCGCAGCGGAAATACAAACAAAATAAAAACTAACAACAATAAAGAATGCTAACAAACCGATTTTACTTGATATCCACCCCAGCCGGATGACTAATCCAAGAATCCGTCGGTGGATCACTCCCCGGATAACCTCCGGCTAGCTCTTGTTGCTCCTTGTGGGTGGAGAAACCTCGCCACAATCCCAAGCAAACCTCTGAGCACAAAGACTACTATCTTGCCTTTAATCAAGACAAGATTCGTCAAGAAACTCAGCCACCACGAAGTCCTCTTTAAATAGGACTCGGGGCTGATTTCTCGCTACCAGTCGATTGCCCCCAGGGTAGTCGACTGGTACCAGCCAAATTCGACCGTTGACACCACCAACGTTCGAATTTGCCAGCTCACCAGCCACCTACCAGTCGACTGCTCCCAGGGCAGTCGACTGGTCCCAGGGTTGAGACCTTTCTGTGAGTTTCATTAGTCGACTGCCCCCAGGCCAGTCGACTGGTCTACTCACCCACCTAAGGTTACCCTTCCTGAGTACATTCCACTCCGCACTCAAACCCTAGGATTTCCCGAGTACAATCACATAGCACTCGTACCCTCACGTCTTGACTGATTCCTCATCCGCAGCCTCGACTATTGCCTTCGCGCCCTCTTCATCTTCGGCTCCCGTCCCTCGGATGCATGCAAGCCTCCAGCTTGCCTCCATGTCATCCTTCACGCATGCCTCGAAGTCCGCACCCATCAGCTCATCGTCCCTGCTGTCCAAAGTCCCTCGGATGCACACGTAAGCCTCTAGCTTGCCTCCATGCCATCCTTCACCGTACCAAGGCCGTCCAGTCAAGTCCATATGTGTAACCTGTACAACCTGCACACTCAACATACGCATATAAGAATACAAGGGTAATCCTAACTTAAACCCTTTGCCCAAACATCAAAACTCATGGTCACACCGGACCATCTTAGGGACGATTGCTCCAACACCATTTCCATGCCGGAGTAAGAAAAAGTATCTACCTCCACCAAAGCAAGAACCAAAGACCATATTATATGCTTTGGATGCAATGAAAAGGGTCACTACAAGGACAAGTATCCAAATGGTAGGAAAAAGAAGGTAAATCCTAAACTCATTTCAAGTTCGGTTAAATCTAATATGGGCTGTAGAAATGGAGAAGAGAAAGAAAATTAGATGTTTCACGTGTGGTGAGCTAGGACACTACCACACGAAATGCCCAAGGAGTGGAAAGCTAAAGAAAATGGAGCAATTGAGAAAATGGGAGAAGGAGGAAAGAAAGAAAAGAAGCTCACATCAAGGGGGAGCTCCAAGGGTAAGGGACGTAATTCCTAACCTTAAGTTAAAGTATAATTCAAATTTAAGTTCCTCCATGCATATTAAAAATAGTGTCAATTATTCCTCCATGCATGCTAGAATCAATGAAAAATGCTTACCTGTGCCTAATTTTGGGTTTAAGTATAATGATAGGAATAGGGTTAACAAGGTAGATCAAAACCTTAGGAAAATCATGCATCATGATAAACCCAAGACCTTTGTACCTAAGGATCAAGACATAAATCCCAAGAAGGGGAGACATATGCCTAGGAAGATAGGTAGGTCTAGGAATGTCCAAAGTGGACATATGGACTCTAGGTTTAGAAGTCTAGAAAAAGAAAATCAAGCCTTGAGGGCAAGACTTGATACATTGGAGAAAACCCTAGAAAGATTCAAGGTTGGATCTAAGGGTTTAGAAATGGTGTTGGGTAGTCTAAAACTCAACCATGATAGATCGGGGTTGGGATATCAGTCTAAGGTCTCCAATGCCAAGGGAAAGAAATATGCTAGGGTAGCATCTGATTATGGCAAGAAGGAGAAGTCCAAAAATGACAAGGGGGTGTCATTTGAAGGTAAAAAGAATGACTTAACCAAGGACAAGGTGCCCAAGGTTATGAAGGTTAGGTTTGTATGCCAAGAATTACCGAGGGCACACCGGTGTGGTCTAGTGTAGGTTGAGTCACCTAGGGAGGTGACTAGGGCTAAGAGCTCAAGGGGGAGCTCTAGGAGCCTTTGGGATATATGGTGAATGGATCTTGGGAGGGGTTGCTCCTAGAGGTCTAGATGGGCCATAGGATGTGTCAAAAGAATTGGATATGGACTTGAGTCTCAATTCTTGGATTTTGGCATAAAAATTTTAAGTATCATGCATGGAAATATTGTTGGATCGAGAAGACCGATAGAGGGGGGGGTGAATATCGAAAATCATTCGGATTTATGGAAAGAGAAATTGCACAGCGGAAGATAAAAACAAACACGCGAACACAGTAATTTTTACTTGGTTCGGAGCCTAGGTCGACTCCTACTCCAAGGCCCACGATCGTTGATCGTTTACTTTGGGCAATTCTATATGAGGCGCAATAATAGTTTACAAAGATTGATTTGCAAATACAGTACAGTAAACTTAACAATTAAAAAGAGGCTCTTCTTTTACCGACGTTCGATGTAGGTTGTCTTTTTCGGAGCAGCGGGACGTCGTCGGCTCGAGTTGGGAGGTTTCCGGAGCGAGGCGCGAGAGCAGAAGAGCGTAGAAGCGTTGATTGAAAGTGTTGTTTGAAGCTTAGGGTCGAGGGCCCTTTATATAGGGTCTGGGGGCGCCCGGGATGTCGGGGGTGCCCCCCATGTGGCAGTCGATCCGTCTCCAGCGCGGTCAACATCTGATCCCTTCAAAATCGGGATCAGGTTTGACCGAGGCGCCCGGAGCGCTCGGGGCGCCCGCATTGATCGGGTCAAGCCTTCATCCTTTTGGCTTCGCGAGGGTGTGCTTCGGCAACTGGCACTGGGGGCGCCCGCGACAGGCAGGGCGCCCGGAGCATCCGGGGCGCCCGGAGCATCCGGGGCGCCCCGACATATAACTGTCGAGGCGTGTTTTCGCTCCTGCTGACTTGGGTTGACCTTGGGGGCGCCCGGAACATCCGGGGCGCCCTGCTCAGCTTCTGCCTCACTCCTTTGAGGCTCTTTGAGCTGCAGATACTCAGTCCTTCGGTCCTGCATCCAGGGTTAGTCCAAAAAGCAGTATTATATTATTTTATACAGCCTTAGCTGTCTTGGTTCTGACTTTGGGTCTCCAAAATGGAACCCTAGGTCGAATCGACGTCTACTGTTTCCTCGACGGGGAACGCGTCCTCACCTACTCCTCTCGGGAGAATATACCTGATGCCAACCGCTCCTTTGGTTGGACTTTTGCCTATCGGTCCTTTGCCAGGTCTTGGATACCGAGCTGTCCTTCGCCCGGTGCCTAGCATTCTTTTGCTAGGGCTTCAGTCCCAAGCTGTCCTTCGCCTGGTGCCTAGCAGTCCTTCGCTAGGGCTTTTTACCCTGGCATTCCTTCGCCAGTGCCTAGCAGTCCTTCACTAGGACTTTGTTTCCTGGCAGCCCTTCGCCAGGTGCCTAGCAGCCCTTCGCTAGGACTTTGTTTCCTGGCAGTCCTTCGCCAGGTGCCTAGCAGCCCTTCGCTAGGACTTTTCCTGCACACTTGAGTAACATCATTAGATCACAAATAAACATAACTTTGAATCCTTTGCTAATATCAAAACAAGGTTCGATATGGTGCTTCCTGCACCAACAAATATGACATTTGGGTCCTAATGCATGAAAATTGATTTTGATATATAAATGTCATATAAATCAATGTTAGGGATGCATTGTGGGTTGATATGGGCATTGACATCAAGGGGAGACCAAAACTAGGACTTTGGGTCAAGGTTCAATTGAACTTTTTAGCTAGTTTTGGGTTTTGTGTCAAACATGGGAATGGTGATAGATACATTTTTGGGTGTATTTTTCCCAAGTAGGTATGGGTACCACAAACTTCTTCATAAATTTTGGAAATTTTTGGAGATTTGTGAAATTTCTGGCGCATTTCTGAATTTGACCAGAAAAGCTAAAATTTTGATTTTCAAAGTATCAGTCGACTGCCCCCCAGGGCAGTGGACTGGTTTGGGCTGGATATGGCATTCAGCAGCTGATTGGTATCCAAATGATGTAAAACAAGTGTATGGGGGCTAGTACACTGTGTCTTTTTGATGTTAGGCAAAGGGGGAGAAGTGTTGGATTTAATTTGGGAAACCAAACACGTCTTTGCGGAAAACCCTAGGTCTAGGGAGAGTCTAGGTGAAGGGGGAGCATGATTGCTCCATTCTTGGCGTAAGGGGAACCTTGGAGAGGTTCATAAAAAGCCTTTGTAAGTCCAATATAGTGGAAGCCTTGGGAAGGCATTAAAAAACTCGTGTTTGGTAAAAGTCCTAACTTAGGGAGGTTAGGTGTGGGGATGCCTTTGGGATAGTATCCATGATTGGTTGCATTTGTATATGCATTGGAGGTGTAAGTTCAAGATGGAGTCTTGGCAACGTAAGTCCAAATGATTGTTTAGCATTGCTGTTGCTATTTATTGCTATTTGTTTTCCCTAGCTTAAACATATTGTCAAACATCAAAAAGGGAGAGATTGTTGAGACAATCTATGGTTCGGAGTAACCATGTGTTTTAATGTTTGGGCAAAGGGTTTAAGTTAGATTTTCTCTTGTGTACTAATATGTGTATGTGAGTGTGCAGGATGTGCAGGTTACACATATTGACTTAGCTGGACGATTTTGATACGGTGAAGGGTGACATGGAGACAAGCTGGAGGCTTGTGTGCACCCGAGGGACCTTGGTATAGCAGGGATGATGAGCCGAGGGGCACAGACTTCGAGGCGTATGTGAAGGATGACATGGAGACAAGCTGGAGGCTTGTGTGCATCCGAGAGATAAGGGTCGAAGACGAAGAGGGCGCGAAGGCAACAGTCAAGGCTGCTAATGAAGAGTCAGCTAGGTCATAAAGGGACAAGAGCCGAGGGAGGAGGACTCCAAGGGTAAGCCGGGAAGTGGATTTCAAGGGCACACGTGAAGGGTGGCATGGAGGCAAGCCAAGGGAAGGCTTGTGTGTGCATCCGAGGGACGATAGCCGGTGGAAGAAGACTTCAAGGGGCAAGCCAAGGGAGTGTACCTGAAGGCGCACGTGGTGGAGGGTCGTTGAAGTGAGGAAGAATGTGTTTGTAAGTTGGGCAGTAGACTGGGGATATAACAGTCGACTACCAGCGAACACAGAAACTCACAGAAGGTTTCTAACCCTGGACCAGTCGACTGCTCTGGGAGCAGTCGACTGGTGAGTAGCCAGAATTCGAACGTTGGGCTGTCAATGGTCGAATCTGAGTGGGGCAGTCGACTGTCCTGGGAGCAGTCGACTGCCAGGGTGAGTTACAGCCCTGAGTTCTATTTAAGAGAACTTGGTTTGGGCTGGAAGCTTTTGACAAAATGAGCTTGGTTAGAGCTCATCAGTAGTCTTAGTGCTCAGATAGTGTACTCAAGGTTGTGGCGAGGTTTCTCCACCCAGAATGAGCTACACGAGCTAGCCGGAGGGCATCCGGGGAGTGATCCGCCGAAGGATCGAGGGATCGTCCACCTCACAGACTGTCGTGGAGTAGGAGTCTTCATCTCGGAACCATGTAAATAGGTTTGTTAACGTTGTTTGATTGTATTTTTATTGTATTTCCGCTTGCGCACTAACAACGTAGGAAGAACTAGCCGAAAATTTCTATTCACCCCCCCTCTAGCAAGGCGTATCGATCTAACACTTTTTACTCATTTTTTGTACTCGATCACTCCACCGCGAGTTTACTGGTAGAGGGTATTAATGGATTTCCCATCGAAAGGTCCAAGAGACCTGGGCCATGCAGTAGGAGTCGTTGAATGGTCTAAAGCAAGTAAACCCGACTTATGTTCGTGTTTTGTACTTTTCGCCTTTATTTTCGCTGCACACACACTTTCTCTATTTCTAAAAGCGACATTATTTTTTAAAGTCACATGATTCACCCCCCTCTCTCTCACGTGCAACGGTCCTACAAGTGGTATCAAAGTCATGTTAGCACTGAGTCGGTGCGACGATGTCGAATTCGTTTTAATCATTTTTTGATTTTTCAAACACAATCTAAGTTTGGTTCATATACCTTTGCTTAGATTTTTTTTCGTTCGTCACCGATTTAGTCGAAGTTGGTGCAACACCACTCGAGTCGATTTCTTTTATTTACTTCCTCCTACACTACTAATCCAAGACTTAGTCTTGGTACTTTCTCTCTTCTGCTTTTTGTATGATAGATCTGATAACTCAAGTTAAAGGCTACAGCACAACTCGTCCTCATATGTTCAACGAGGAAGATTTTCTCTATTGGAAAAGGAGAATAGAGGTCTACTTGAAGACCAACATGTACCAATGGTTTGCAATCCTAAGTGGGTACTCATTGACAATGAGCGAAGGAGGATACACTCCACTAAAGCCAGATGAGTGGAACACTAAATGAAGAAGAAGACACAAATCAAATTCAAGGCGCAAAACACTTTGAAATGTGGCCTAACAAAAGAGTAGCTGAACCGAATTGGTCCAACTGAAAGCGCAAAGGAGCTCTAGGACAAACTAATCGAGCTATATGAAGGGACAGATGATACTAATGTAACAAAAAGGGATCTGTTGTTAAATAGGCTATTCAATATAAAAATGCAAGACAGTGAACAACAAACCAACTTCACGCCCGAATCAAGGAAATAATGAAGGGCATCACCTAGATAATTGGGATGTGATAAGGTATGCTCTAAATGCTTTTTCCCGAAATTCATTGTGGGCATCTATTATAGATACTTATAAAATTTCAAGGAATCTTTCAAAATTAAACTAGATGAATTATTTTGTGAGTTAGAGCTACATGAATAGACTAATGCCAAAACAACCGAAAAAGGTATTGTGTTGATTGCAGGTTCTTCAAAAGAAGTAAAGTCAAGGAGCAAAACCCAGGAAGAATCTGAAAGCAAGTCTGATTCAGACTCAGATGATGAAGAACACCTGGTGAACTTGGTAAGAATGATATTCACCAGGAAGAAGAAAATGTTCTCCAAAAAGGACATTCAAAAGGTAATGAAACCTTCCGCAATAGAATCCAAAAACAATATCACCTGTTTTGGCTACAGTAAGAAAGGGCATCTCAAGCACGAATGCTCATACTAGAAGGAGGACCAACATAAGAAAATGAAAAGGAAGAAAGTCTTACAAGCAACTTAGGACGAGACCTCTTCGGACAACTCGAATGGAGAACCCTCAAAGAATTCTAGCTACCTCACGTTGATGGCAACCGGACCTGAGTCAGAATTGGAGCAAGATGAAGAGTCCGAATATGAGTCGAGCCATGAGTCCACATTCAATTTTTATGGCTCGACTAAGGTATAAGAATTATTAAATGCAAAATTTTTTAAAATCATTTCTTGTTTAAATAGAAAGTTATTTGCATCTAAATCTAGGATTGATCTACTCATTAAGGAAAATCAAGACCTTAAGGAGCAAATTACTAACAAAAACTCAATTGAACAAAATCAATTTGAAAATTTTATTGAACTTGAAAATGAAAACTCCACCCGAAAAGGTAAAGTACAAAAACTTAAGGATTTACTAGAAGCTTTCATAACAAGATCCAAGAACCTTGACCTAATTCTTGGATCTTAAAAGGGTGTTTACAATAAATCTTGGATAGGATACAAAATAAGATTGGCCCACTGATCTTTTGTTTCTTTTACCCACTCACGTAAGAACCAAAAAAAAGAGTGGGTCCCAAAAGTTTACCTAACCAAGCAAGTAAGGCAAAATCAATATTATATCCCTAAAAAGGACATCCACTATATTAACCCAAAATACCCTACCTACAATTCAGGAGAGGCACCAAATTAGTTGGCACCTCAAAAATAGACCTTACTCGTTAGGGTAATTAGGACTCGACTTAAAAACTAATTTGACACTTGATCTACTTAGTACTAGGGTGAGGCGAGATGATAATACGCTAGGAAAGTCGATCTAAGAAGTTAGGTAGGGTAAGGCGGATCCTATTTATTCTTTTTAGCTCAGTGGAACTAGTTGAAGCTACCTCGTCACATCCTAGACTAGTTAGATCAGGGTTTCTCAAAGAGTAAGTTAAAAGTATAATTTCTTTAAAAGACTTTGTCTAAAAAAGTGTCGTTGCTCTGATAACCAAAAAATTCCCTGTGCCTCATCAATACTTGGAAGCCAATTTTTGAAATGTGCTTTTAAATTACTACTTATTAAACCTAAATCTAACAAAAGGTCAAATTATCTTTTCTAAATCAACTCAATTCATCTCACAAAATTATAGGATTACCTTGGTTGATAACATTAGACCGGGTGAGATGATTAAGGACAACAAAATCTGAAATCTTGTTTGCTTCTACTTTAATTCAACTTTAACTTAATTAAATATCTACTACAATTCAACCTTAACTAATTAAATTTCTACTTTAATTCAACTTTATCTTAATTAAAATTCTACTTTAATTCAACGTTAACTTAATTAAAATTCTAATTTAATTCATTAATTCAATCTTAACCTAATTAAAATTCTAATTTAATTAAATTTTAACCTAATTAAAATTTTACCTTAATAAAATCTTAATTAATCAAAAACTCAAATCTAGATTAATTTCAAATTTTAACTTCATTTTTTTCAAAATTTAACTTCATTTTTTTATTTTTAATTTCAAAATTAAACTTTATTTTTTTTTTCAAAAGTTAACTATTTTTTAATGTAACTTCATGTTTTTACATTTAACTTCATTTTTATTAAGTTTATTTTTTTAATTTCAAATTTTAACTATATTTTTTTAAAAGTTGACTTCATTTTTTTTATAATTAACTTCATTTTTTAATGTCAAAATTTAACTTCATCATTTTTAAAATTAATTTCATTTTTTTAACATCATTTTTTCTTCAAAATTTAACCTTAATTATTTTTCTTCATAAGTTAACTTTAATCATCTTTTTGAACTTAATTTTTTTTAAAAAAACTCCTTTTTAAAATTTATCTTTAATATTTTTACTTTAAAATCTTTTAACTTTAATTTCAATAAATCTCTTAGCTTTAATTTTAATCTTAATTTTTTATTGTTCTTCAACTTTAAAACCTTTAAAATCTCTTATCTTTGACTTTAACATTAAATTCAACTTTAATTAATTTAATTGTGATATCTAACTGTAGGAAATCAAATGGATACTGGACAGTGAAGACTCTAAACACATGACTAGGGATCACACCAGATTTACAGAGCTAAAGTACAAAAGTCTAGGAACTATTGCTTTTGAAAATAATGGTAAACTTAAGGTAATTGACATAGGTAAAATTAAACATTCTGATTTCATTATTAAAAGAGTACTACTTGTTAAAAATT
Organism: Boesenbergia rotunda; assembly: GCA_024364735.1. Lineage (NCBI taxonomy): Eukaryota > Viridiplantae > Streptophyta > Magnoliopsida > Zingiberales > Zingiberaceae > Boesenbergia > Boesenbergia rotunda. The sequence continues at coordinate 147,854 of JAGFNQ010005490.1, forward strand.
TTCAATTTAACCTGCTCAGTATTAGTCAATTGTATGATATCGATTATAAGATTAAGTTATGATCAACTCAATGTGTGATTAAACACACCAATAACCTTAATATAACACTTAGGGGACTTATGCACAATAATATTTATGAAATTAAGCTTACCAGATCCTTAATTAAATGCCTCTTAACCTAGAAAGAGGAAACCTAGCTTTGGCATAGAAGACTTGCACATACACATTTCAAAAAATTATCTAAATTAAATGGCTTAGTTAGAGGCTTACCAAAATTACCTAATCTTGAGTCAACAATATGTAATGCTTGCCAACAAGTAAAACAAGCCAAATCAACTCACAAACCAATTAATCAATTACGAAATAATTCAAACTTGAACTAATTCACTTAGACCTATTTGACTCACATGGGATTAAGTATATAAGGGAAGCCTTTATTGTCTAGTAATCATTGACGACTATTCAAGATTCACTTGAATTAAATTCTTAAAAATTAAAGATGAAACTTTTGAAATTTTTAACCACTTTTGCAATCAAACAGACAATAAAAAAGGGATAAAAATTAAGAGAATTAGGAGTGATAATAAAGGTGAATTTAAAATAAGAAATTCAACTAATTTTGCTTAAAAAATGGATACCACCATGAATTCTCTTATCCTAAAATGCCCCAACAAAATAGAATTGTTAAAGGAAAAATAGAACCCTATAAGAAGCAATAAGAATAATACTTAACAAATATGACTCACCTAAATGCCTCTGGGGTGAGGCTGTTAGTGTTGGGTATAGCATGGTGGGTTTCCTAAGCGAATACCTGGTTGACCCGAGAAACCTCTCTATGCCTATGGATTAAAATTTTAATCCAAATAGAGAGTCGTTTCCCTATCGACCGTCTCATGCCGTATCGAACGATCTAAAGTTGCAACTTAGCCAATCACCAAAATTGGCCTTGCACTTTGCTCAATCGTTTGACCATGGAAAAGGCGACGAGTTGATCATCGACTTTTGTGTTTATGGTCGGGGTCCAGTTAAGAATTTATTAAATATATTTTGCATGAAAAACATAAAATTTTTACATATAAAATGACGAGACATATCCACACAACACATGCACAACATAAGGAAATACAAAGGAGCTTAGGGAAAGTTATACCTTTCCGATCACCTCGCGGTCTTCTACCTTGAGACCCTCCCTTCACGGACGTCGTGTGGGAGACAATCTACCATGATCCGAGATCACCAAGAACACCAACCAACTCACTTCTTCAACCGGCCGAAAACCCTAAACCCTAGGGCTTGCACCGCCGGCACCTCCTCCACTCCCTTTGCGTCGTCGTCCACCGAAGCCGGCTCCAAGTCCTCCGGATCAGTGGTGCACCTTGAGAGGAAGATGAAGAAGAAGAAGAAGAAGACAAGAAACAACCCTCTTCTCAGCCACAAACCCCCCTCAAACTCCTTCTTCTTCCCTGTTGCACCGCCGCCGCAAGGCAGCCCTTGCGCCGCCGCCTTCTCCTGGCCGACACCTCCTCATCCCTTCCCGAGCCTCAAACAAGGTAGAAGAGATTCCTACCTTGCTTCCTTGAGTCTTGGCCGAAGCTTGGTGGAGGAGGAATAGAGGAAACCAAAGGGAGATCCCTTCTCCCTATTCGGCGTCGAGAGAGAAAGAGAGAGGGAGAGGGTGAGGGTTTTTCCTTGGCTCTTGGGTTGATTAATTGTTTGGTTTCTTGATCTCATAGGGTATTTATAGGGCTAAGACAGGGACCAAGAGGAGGAGTTGGTTCTTGGCCCACTAATGGATCCAAACCTGATCCATTAATTAGGATCCATTCCACTAAAGGATCCTAATTGAACTCACCTCATAAACCCTCATATTTTCATATGAGCTCCACATATTACGAGTCGTCCATCCCCCCATGTTTAAGATCGTGCATGTCAGTTAATTAATTAAATTACTGACAATTTAACTTAATTAACTTCTGGGTCCTTGATTAGTACCACTCAACCTTTTCAACGTGTCGGATCAAATCCACCTGCAGGGTTTGGCACGATGAACCTTTTGAGCTCATCAAGGAGGCATCATCATCCTGACTCACCAGGACACGGATTTCATCAATAATCATCAGCTCATCATATTACTAATATTATTTCCCAACTTACCGAGTCTATCGATCTAGCAAAATAGATCTTGCCCTTTGATAAATCAAAGAAATAATAAATAATAATATATGTCCAATATTATTTCGGAATTAAGGGATCGTCCTCCATAATAACAACTGAGGTCCTATCCAACTATTTAGTCAGTACAAAATTGAATAACCTCGGGTTTCGGTCTTACTCAATGCACTCATAGCACACTAGTGTAGTCCTATGGTCAAGACCAACCACACCTGACTACACTACAACTTTCTCGATGGGTTGCCCAATTCCATCTAGGTTGTGAGCCTCTATTTATGTTAAATAAGGTGCTGATAACATGATCTTCCGTGTGACACCACACACCATGTTATCTACAATGCTAAGCAATGGGACTTCGTGTATGTACTATTATAAACAAACACCTAGTGTAGGTGATTCTCTTTTCATAAAAGATGTTCATATAATAAAAGTCATGTCTTTCAGTATACACTTCTAACAGTTAGTACAGCTTGTTACATTCAAAATAGAACAGCTCTAAATAAAAATTTTAGAAAACTATCTTTTGAAATTTATTACAAAGTATTTGGATGTAAGGTTTATATCTTAAATACAAGAGAATACTTAGGAAAATTCACTTCTAAGGTTGAAAATGTAATTTTTTGTAGAATACTCACTTACTAGTAGAGTCTATAGAGTTTACAATAAAACCACCTTAAGAATTGAGGAAACAACCAATGTTAAATTTGATGAATCTAACTTTAAGGACTCTAATCAAACCCAATATAAACCAATTGATTTTATTATGTCAAGTGCTGATGATTTAGATCCAAGTCAAATAGAAAATCAAGAAGATGAATTAATTGAGATGGATCAAAACCAATAAAGATAAAGATCCACATGTATTAGTTCGGCTCACCCAACTGATCAAATAATAGGTGATCCAGACCTAAGGGTTCAAACTAGATTTACCTTTAGAAACATAAGTCAAATTGCCTTAATTTCTAAAATGGAACCTAAAACTATAGAAAAATCCTTACTTGACCCTGATTGGATTATAGCTATACAAGAAGAATTAACTCAATTTGAACGTAGTGGTGTTTGGGATTTAGTACTTTTACCCAAAGACAAAAAATTTATTGAAACAAAATCGGTATTTAGGAATAAGGCCAAATTAGTAGCTTAAGATTTTAGCCAGGTAGGACTTGACTATGATGAAACTTATGCCCCAGTATCTAGACTTGAATCCATTAGAATGTTTTTGAGTTATGCAACCCATAAAGGATTGAAACTTTATCAAATGGATGTTAAGTCGGCTTTCATAAATGACCTAATTAAGGAAGAGGTTTATGTAGGGCAACCACCTGACTTTGAGAGACCCTGACTATGTTTATAAACTTAAAAAGGCATTATATAGACTAAAACAAGTTCCTAGAGCCTGGTATGAAAGACTAACCAATTACCTAGTGCCAAAAGGATTTAACCAAGGTTGAGTTAACCCAACCTTATTTGTAAAAATCTTAAAACTTGACATTTTTATAGCCCAAGTTTATGTAGATGATATAGTGTTTGGATCTACTAACTTAGACTTTTTACAAGAATTTACAAATTTAATGGAACAAGAATTCGAAATGAGTATAGTAGGATAACAAACCTTCTTTTTAGGTTTGCAAATTAAACAAACAAGTGAATGAACCTTTGTTTATCAACAAAAAAACACTAAGGGATTACTTAGAAAAATTGAAATGGAAAATACTAAAGAAATTAAAACACCTATGGCCACAAATCAAACTCTAGATAGTTACCCAAATGGTAAGCCAGTTGACCTCAAATATTATAGGAGTGTCATAGGTAGCTTACTATATCTAATTGCAAGCAGACCTGATATTTTATTTACAATTAGCAAGTGTGATAGATATCAAATTTGTGCAAAAGAATCTCACTTAACCCAAGTTAAATGAAATTTTAGATTTCTTAAAGGTACACACTTAATATAGGAATGTGGAACCCTAGAACAACCAACTTTGACCTTATTGAATTTTCTGACTCAGACTATGTCGGTTGTAAGTTAGATAGAAAAAGTACAAGTGGTGGATGTTATCTCCTACGACCATCATTTGTCAACTAGTTTATAGAAAACAACACTGTGTTATCTTATCGACTACTGAAGCATAATATATAACTATGAGTGAATGTGTAGCTCAATCATTGTGAATGATGTGTTAGTAGGAGCCCTAGAGCCAATTATATGATGATTGACTAGGGACATTTTGTATCATATTCTATTATTAATAAAGGCATGTTTGGTTATTATACTTACTTTGTATTTGTGCCAAATAACTAAGTATAATAATGTCCTTGGGTAGTAGGTTATTATCTACATTATATCGATTGGTTGAATCGATAGTGAGATGATGTAGAGAACACTACTCTAAACCATTCCTAGTCAAGTATTAATATTCAAGGACAATATTAATACATGGAGACTAGCATGTAAGTCAACTGATGACTTGAGCTCACAAGTCATGGATATGTGATATCAAGTTGACACATGGGTAAACATTGGAGAATGTGTACTGAATGACCCGCCATGAGAAAGTTTCATAGATTGTCATATGAGTGTCATAAACTTTCTCATGTGACTATTGGTATGAATAGTCCTTAGACCTGAAGTCACTACGGTTCCCTACATAAGGAGTTATGTACTTTGGTATCGTCAAACGTCACCCGTAACAGGGTGGACTATAAAGGCGATCACTGGGTATGTAATAAATTATGAGGAGGGATGTGAGTGATGTAGATGGGATCTATCCCTCCCATATGACGGGAGTGATATCTGTGGGCCCCTTGATCGAGTAGGACTACTAAAACGCATGACCATGCTCAATTGAGTCAATATGAGATATTGAGCTCAATTATTTGAGTGAGTCTACTCGGGGATCAAGAAACACAAAGATTGATCGAGGATGACACGGTCTATGCCTCATTGGTAAATCTAGATATCGAGGATAGAAGGACAAGGCCATACATTGCAATAGTCACGGAGGTTAAGTCGGATCTCGACTTTCTTGTTACTTGGGTAGCATTGATGCATTGCTAGATGTCACTCATTGCTTTTGTGTCTAAATTGGTTTAGACACATTGCCAACGTTACGAGAGCCTATTGGGTCACACACTAAGGACACGATACTTCGGAGATTAATTTATCTTGGTTTGGCTAAGATTTAATCGGAATTGGATTAATTGAGTTAGACTCAAGTGAATCCAATTGGATTATGGATTGAGATCTAATTTGAGTTAAACTCATTTAGATTAGACTCAACCACATTTGGATGAAATATTAATTCATTAAAATGTTTAATGAATTAATAAGAGAGGAAGATGGAGAGTTTCTCACCATTAGAGAGTTACATAAAAGGTTAGAGAGTTACATTAAAATGTTTAATGAAGGGAAGTTTAAAAGGCAAAAACTCCTCTTGATATGAGTATAAAAGAGTTTGTCCCTTGTCATTTGGATGACAACTTTTCATTTTCTTTCCCCTCTTCCTTCTCTTCTCCATCTTGGCCGAAACCCTCATCTTGGGTTCTTGGTGTTTTGTGAACTACCTCAAGTTGCTAGCACAACTAAGGTAGTTCTTCTCTGAAGTAGAGATATCGTGTTCATGTGGATACGAATAGAGGCACGGACACTTGAACGTGCAAGAGATCCGGCGGCGCTTGGACGAGCGGGATAAACGTAAGGGCACACTCCAAAGGTATACACTTTAGATAGATCTATTAGATAGATGATTTCGTACGAGTTTTTCTTTCGCATGGATCGCTCGAGGGATCTTGTTTCCGCTACATTTTTGTGTTTATGTCACCTGAAGATCCCAACATGATGCACACTTTAAAAGATTTTAACCTAGATTTTAATAACGTAAAAAATATTTATTAATAATTTAAGCTTAATTAACCTAACAAAAAATTCAGTGCATCCTTCAAGAACAAAACATATTGAAATTAAGCATCATTTTTATTAGAGATCATGTAGCTAAAGGTGAAATTGAGCTTAACCATGTTGAATTCAAGTCTAATTTAGTAGATATATTCACTAAATCACTTCCAGAATATGAATTTAGTAATTTAAGAAGACAAATTGGAATATGTATTATAAACTAAGATCTCACTGCTTACTTAGAACTCTTAAATTGCATTTCAAATTTTAACTTAGTGTTTACTTGGTTTTTCAATACTTTATTGGATTTTTCAAAATCAACTAGTTTTGTTTTTAAATTTTCACTTTCAAAATTGATTATATGTTTGAAAAATTGATAAGATAGACTTAGCCTAGGCTTGACTCCTAGAATAATAGCATGAACCTATAGCTCTAGGTAGCCCGCATCTCATAAAGCACATTAAGGTTAACTTGTTTGTGATTGCAAAAATATAAAATAGTGTGAGATGCATAGGACTTTGCTGGACTTCAAAATGTTTATATTAGTGCATCGTAGCATGTCTGACCACTAAATGTTGGTGTCGGAAGCACCAGATTGAACTTGATTTTGATAATGGCAAATGGTTCAAAGTTAAATTTGTGTTGTGATCTAACGGATCTGCTAAGGGTGCAGGAAAGTCCTAGTTTACCTAGGCATGAAGTCTTGACCTGCAAGGTTGAGCATGAAGTCCTGGTCGAGGACTGGGCATGAAGTCCTAGCTGAGGGCTGGACACCGAAGACCTGACCGTGGGTTAGGCTCGAAGTCTTGGTTGAGGACTGGGCACAAAGACCTGATCCGGAATATCGGACAAAAGACTTAGTCAAGCGAGTACTATGGACAAAAGTAGGGATGAGTCAAGGTACGAACGTCTCGAGATCCGGGAGCTTCGGAGGATGTTCCTTCTCGAGATCCGGGAGCTTCGGAGGATGTTCCTTCTCGAGATCTGGGGCTTGCTGTTGTAGTAGTGGATTTTCCTTTACTTCTTACCCTGCACCTTATCAAAGTTTTTAGTTTTAAAAAATTTAGACAACTTTTTTACCATATACGCTGTAGTTTCATCATTTTCTGAAGACTCCTCCTCATATTGGATCCTTCTCGTGCTTAGTGCGATGTTGCCTGTTTTTCTTACATTTCTAGCACATCGAAACTCATGCAGTTTTAAAGTACAAAATAACTTTTCTAGAGTACTTACTTCTAAGTTCTGGGAGATATAATAAAAATCTATTATAGACGTTCACTCTGGGGTTCTTGGAAATACGTTTAACGTATACCTTTGAGCATCTCGGTTAGTTACCATTTCCCCAAGATTCATGAGTTTGGTGATCAATTCTTTTATCTTCATGTGCAGCTGCTTCCAGAGGTTGGTGAGTTGGTTTCGAAGGATGTCTCATTGTGCCAACTTTGCTTCCGAGGTTTCTTCGTGCAACCCCAAGAATTTTTCCCAGAGGTCTTTTGCTGATGTATAGATCCCGATTAGATTGACTTCTTGTGACGATAGAACGGTTAATAGATAAAATTCTACTATCTCATTTGCTACGAAGTCCACCTATTCCTTCTTTGTCCAAAGGCTTTCGTCTGTGGGTTTGTCATCGGCATCTTCGAGAACTGCAAAACCATTTTTCATGATTAATAATAAATTGAAATCTGTTTTGAAAAATACCTGCATCATGTGTTTCCAATTCACAAACTCCCCCTCAAACATTGGCTAGTAGATGACTGGTCCGACCATTTTGGAGATTGCTTCAGACGACAGTTAGTCCTTCTGGAGCATCCTTGCTCTGATACTAATTGACAATGATCGAAGATCGGCAAAAGGGGGGTGAATTGCCCCTGAAAATAGAAAACTCTATCTTTTGTTTCGTCTTAAACAAGGATGTTTGTTAATTAACGCAAATAATAAATTACATTAAAAATATAGCAGACTTAAAAGAAAGAGGTAGTCAGAATTTTACTTGGTTTGCAACCAGGGAGGTTGTAATCCGAGGTAGAATATAGCTCATATATCCTGAATAAACTCCTTCTGGCGAAAAAAATCTCTAACACAAGAAAAAGCTCAGTAAAAGGTAATGAAAACTATACAGAACTTGTTTGCTAATGCTTGAGATGAATGAGTAAATTTAAACTAAGCTCTAGGGGCCTATTTATAGCCCCGGACAAACTTATCCGTTTGCTGACATGGCGGTATTGGGGCACCTGAGTGCTCCAGGGCGACTGACACGTGGCTTGAGAGTTATCTGCAATGCAACGATCACAAACGGCTAGCTCATTTTTTTCAAAACTCACAGGCTCTGATACTCTTTTTTTTCACTTTCTCCTTAATCAAATTTTTTTCAAAAGGGGGATAGAAGAGAAAAGTAAATATTCTTTCAAAAAATATATGTTGCAAAAATCTTTTTTGATATATGGCAAAGGGGGAGAACAGAAAAAGTAAAGTTAAAAAAAAAAATCAATCTTTCCTTTTTCAAATTTTTAATTATTTCTTTTTTCAAAACTTTATTTTTCAAGGTTTCGAAAGAATATTTTCTAAAGAAAACTCTACTTTTTTTTTCAAAAGATGTTTTCACTTTAATTTAGATTTTTTTTATAATACTCCAAGTACTTTTTCAAAATTATACTTAGAATTATCATTCAAAGTAATGAACCTTTTTATACTTAGATTTTTTTCAAAGAAGTTAAAAAAATCTTTCAAATTGAAAATTGCATGTTTTTCAAAAGCTTCAGAGGGAAAATTTCAAATTAAGGGGGAGTTGTATATAATATTTCAATTTGGCAAGGGTTTTTTTTCAAAAATTATAAATGTTTTAAAAACTAGGGGGAGATAACTTATCAAGGGGGATAGTTAAAAAGTTTTTTCTTAAATTTTTCAAAACCATAAGAAAAATTGTCTTAATATTGAATCTATTGCTTAACTGTATTTCATTTCTTGCTGATATATATTTTTTAACTTAACTTTTAAACTGGGTTGCTATAAATCAAAACGGCGGAAATTGTTGGTGCTGGAAGCACCAAATCGAACCTAGTTTTGATAATGATAAAGGGTTCAAAGTTAAGTTTGTGTTGTGATCTAACGGATCTGCTAAGTGTACATGAAAGTCCTAATTTACCTAGGCACGAAGTCTTGACCTGCAGGGTTGAGCACGAAGACCTGGTCGAGGACTGGGCATGAAGTCCTAGCCAAGGGTTAGGCACCAAATACCTGACCGTGGGTTGGGCACGAATTCTTGTTGAGGACTGGGCACGAAGACCTTATATGAAAGATTGGACAGAAGACTTAGCCGAGCGAGAACTACTGATAGAAGTAGGGACGGATCGAGGTCCAACCGAAGATGCCGAAGATCTGGGAGGTATGGGTCGAGGTCCAACCGAAGATGCTGGTTGGTAAAATATAACTTCTGCAAAGTAGAATAGGTGAGGGCGCGTTCCCCGAAAGAGGGAACAATAGGCGTTGGTTCGACCTAGGATTTCATTTAAAATCCAAAGCTAGAAGCAAACAACTCTAGCTGTCAATCATTCATGCATTTAATATATATTATTGCGTTCTTGGATTAACCTTGATTGCAAGCTAAGGAAACCGGCTGGTTGCGATTGGGGGCACCTGAGAGGACTCAGGCGCCCATGAGCCAAGCGCCCAAGATGACTTAGGCACCCGTGAGCCAAGCGCTTGAAAGGACTCAGGCGCCCAAGAAGCTAGGCCCCTAAGCAGACTCAGGCGCCCCAGTGTAGGTTTTCTCAACGTTGCCGAAGCTAAGTTGGCGGTTGCTAGTTGGTTGTGCCACGTCAGCTCCCAGGCACCCCAGTGCTCCCTGGCGCCCGAGAAGGGATAGAGTTTGGCCGAGTCAGCGGATAACGGCGCGGTCGAAGCATCGACGTGGAGGGCACCCCTATAGCCTCTCGGGCTCCCGAGTAGTATTATAAAAGGGTTTTCACCCCTTGCTTTCATACATCAATTCAAGCACTGAAAATCACTGCAACCAAGTTATGTGATCAAGTGCTCTGCGCCAACGAAGTTCAAGATGAACGACACACCACTTCAACAACGAAAAGATCTTCTCTTCCTTTAGCAAGTGTCGTTGGTATAAAATTTCCATTTCAATTTTGTACTTAAATCTTCATATTTGTAGTTCATTTTATGGATTATAGTATTGCCTAACGAAAACGGTCAAGGACCATAGGCCTTAGAGTAAGAGCTGTCACAAACTCCGAACTAAGTAAAAAATAAAGTGCTAGCCTTGTTTTTGACTTGTTACTTTTCTTATTTCCGTTGCGTCCAATCTGATTTATATCCAAAAATTTTTAATCGATATTCACCCCTCCCCCTCTATTGATCACATAGATCCCACACTAAATACAAAAATTAAAGTAATTAAGTTAAGCACTTTTGGCAAGTAAATACTTAACTTGACTAACCAAGTAATCATTACTATCCTTTAGATAGTTAGTTAGTTAGTAACTAAGGGTTGGATATGTAATTAACTGATTCAGGGGAGCATTAAGAATATAATCTACTTTATTTTTATTAAAATTTTACATTTTCATTTTTTTTAATATATTTGAAATATATAACCTATACTCCTTTTTAAAATCATCTTAGTAGTGTTCAAATTACTTGAAAAATAAACTTCTTTACAATATTTTAACTTTGATATGGAATTGTTGAAGCTTTAACCTCCATTTTAGGATTGTTGCGCAAAGTTAGTTTTGAAAATTAATTTTTCAAAAAAAAATTATTTCTAATAGAAATTTATTTTGACTTGAACATACTTTCATTAATGGTTGAAATATTATCACTCATGAAAATGTTTACTTAGAGTTAGTTTCTTTTCAAGAATCATCCTTTCACTATCTTGAAAAATTAGTTTTTTTTTGTAAAATGTTATATACCTTTACATTTTTTTAAAAAACTACTCTTGGAAAATTATGTTTATAAATCTTGTTTTTGAAAATGTTTAAGAAATATTATAAACAAGATATGCTATGACTTGAAAATTATTGCTTAACTTAGCTTTCGAAAACTCATTTTCTATTAAAAACTCATGTTGACTTGAAAATTCATCTTTCCGTTCCTTTTGAAAACAATACTAACTTTTATTTTAATGGGATTCTTTAACTAATATTATTTTCACTAGCTTAAGTTTTTCTTAAACTAATTGTACTCAAATTTTTTTTATCACTTATAAATATTAAACCTACCTTTATATACCTTAAAAAATTATCATATTTTAGATCTCCCCTTGATCAAAATGTTGCCAATTAGTCGCTATCCTTAGTTTTTCTTACAAAACAATGATGATTGTGTCACTTGTCTTAAATGATGAATTATTGTGTATTTATTTTAATGAATGCCAAAGGGGGAGGGTTAAATGTTATAAGCTAGATAAAGCTAAAAAATTAAAAATACTTGAAACCAACCCTAATTTTAGAGCATCTCACAATCTTATTATTAGCTGTTTTTTTTTAAGTTTACCCCAGGTTGTCATTGCATAAAAAAGGAGAGATTGTTGATGCAGTTTGCACTAACGGTCAAACTCAGGTTTTGATAAATGACAAATAGATTAAAGTTAGGGTTGTGGTTATTTAACCTTGTTACCAAATGTCCAGGATTGAAAAGCTTAGAATCTGAGACCAGGTCGAAATCCAAGGTGATGGAGTTCTGACAAAAGTCCAAGTTGGTGGAGTCTTGGTAAAAAGTCCAGTTAGGTCCGAGAGCTGACTACTGGTCGAAGTCCAGGGTGGTTGAGTCTTGGCAAAAGTCTAAGTTGGTGGAGACTTGGTAAAAGTCTTGATGGGTTAAGGAGCTTAGTAAATCTGTACAAGGTAAGTGAGATAAATCACTGGATGAGGGAATTTCGGTGAGGATGAGTCCCAGTTGGGACTTTAGGCGTGATCCACCTTAGAACCATTTCATATCACTAAGTTAGGGCCTTTGACTAGATCCTGGTCTTGGGAAGACACAGTCTATTTAATACTCAAGTCATTTAGTCCATATTGTATGTTTACTAACCTTGTTTGGTAGCTAGAGTATGCTTATTTTTTGGACTAACATAGTTTTACAGGGGTTTTTCTATAAAAGTTTCCTCTGATGAACAGTGCTTGAGGTGCCTCAGTTTGGACTAGAGGCGTCTTAGGTGGTTAAGGGCGGCTTCGTATAGTCTACACTAAAGATGAGAATTCAGCGAACTGAGGTGCCTCAGTTTGGACTAGAGGCGTCTTAGGTGGTTAAGGGCGGCTTCGTATAGTCTGCACTAAAGATGAGAATTCAGCGAACTGAGGTGCCTCAGTTTGGATCCGAGGCGCCTCACTTCGGATCTGAGGTGCCTTCCAAATGATAAGCAGTGAGAGCAGCGACTTCGAATCGGGATCAGATTTGCTTGATTTGAGGTGCCTCAGATACCCTTTATAAGGGTGTCTTGCCGACAGCTCAAGACAAGTATTCTCTCTATATCTTTCAAGCTTACACACTCATCCTGCTGCTTTCTCTTCTTCCTGTTGCGACCCCGCTACGACACGATTACATTCGACCGCTGCCGAAAGATCAACGATAACACATGAGCCGATTGAAATTCTATATCTATGTTGGGTAACGTTGTTATTTACTTGTACTTAAATTATATCAAGTAGGAAGTGTAGGATCATTATACTTTCTACTCATCTTTTATACTCGATCACTCTATCGGGAGTTTACCGGTAGATGATATTAGTGGATTGTCCATCGGAAAGGTCTAAGGGGCTTGAGCCTTGCAGTAGGAGTCGTCGAAGGCTCCGAAGCAAGTAAAATAGACTTGTGTTCGTGTTTTGTGCTTTTTGCCTTCATTTTCGTTGTGCACACACTCTCTCAATTTCGAAAAGTGACATTGTTTTTTAAAGTCACGTGATTCACCCCCCCCCCCAACTCTCACGTGCAATGGTCTTATAGTCTATAAGTCGATCAGTGAGTTTTGATTGAAACCCACTGATGGAATTATACATATCCAATTTGACTCATTTCAAGTTCTATGAATTTATGAGGTTGTAAGGAATCCAATGGTGTCGTTTATTACTTTTTTAGGGTTCTCTAAAAGTATTAAATATTATCGAAAGAATCTGCTCAATGTGGGTCGGATATTGATATATATCAGCCCTACGTTGGGCCTGATATGTATCGATATCAGGTCCAACGTGAGCCTAATATGAACCATATCAGACTCATGATTCATATATGGTTGATAGTATTTAGCTAATCTTAAATGTTGTGAGCCTATATTATATATGCATGCATGCAAAAAAGAAAGGAAAGAGAAGAGAGGAGAAGAAAGTGAAGAAAGAAAAAATTAATAAAGAAAAGAAAAAGAAAAACTGATTTTATCAGGAGGGATAAAATCGAAAAAATATATAATTGAATATACTTTTTAGTAAATAAAAAAATAGTATGGTCTTTTAATTATTTTAGAAATCTATATGTATCATTTAAAAACCCGTCTACATGCATACATACATACATACAGTAATTATTGTAATAATTATTATGATAACTTACATTATATTTTATTGATTTAATTCAAATAAGATCCTAAATTTGACTTTCTAGATATCATGGTTATATCTAACTAATTTTTTAATAATATATTAAACCATCAAAATTTATTGATGGACTAATAATACTCTCTATTATTTATTTTGATTTTTTTTAAAGTGTTAAAATATTATCGAAAAAATTAACTATAATATGATCCTAATTTTTGAGAAATTAGATCACGTTGTATCTGATCTAAATCTATGATATTATAAATTAGTATCGTCAATGATGTTACGTAATAAAGATGTATTGTTAATTTTTAAAAATAAGTATCATGATAACGGTAAATTAGAGATAAATTCCTAATCTAAAAGTTGGCTTTGTGTCCGCTCCCCAGGTAAGGAAACAAATATTTTAACTCCCTACTTTTTAGTTTTAACTCCCCAATACATAAATTTACTAATATACCCTTCTTACTTTTCCCGCTTTTGGTTTTCCCGCATTTCTTCTCCCGCAGCTTCGTTTTCCCCTGTTTTCTTCCTGACACAATCTCGGCGTCCTTCACCGGCGAAATCAAGCCAGCTTCCTCTCCTCAATTTCCTTCTCCCGCAAGTTCTTGACGATACATTCTCGGCGTCCTTCACCGGCGAAATCAAGCCAGCTTCCTCTCCTCAATTTCCTTCTTCCCAAATTTCTTGACGACTTAATCTCGTAAACCCTAATCAGCGAAATCAAGGCAAGTCGACCATTTTCCTCTCCCCCATTTCTTCCCGACACAATGTGAAGCAAGATTATAGCCGTGTAGATCCATCAACCCACCGACGAGGAGACTGAATCAAGCTTTATCGCCGGAGATAGAGTTGAAGCCAGGCATTTTTTGTAGATTTTTTATCTATTAGTCGGAACTCTCTAATTATTATCTTTCTTATTTCCCTATTCGTTTAAACAAAGATTAGTGATTGATTAAGTACAACTTCGCCCTATTATGAGTATATTGTTACTATTCCTATGAGATTTCAATTTATCAATACTATTTGCATCATTCTTTAAAAATTTAAGAATTCCTTGATTATAGATAAGTGGTGAGAGGGAGGTAAATAGGCAATTGTCATCAATTTCCATTTCTATAGATAAATAGGCAATTGTTCATGTTTAATGATGATTTTAAATTTTTTCTATTATTATTAAATTGAATGTTTATTGTTTATAAGTAGACAAATGTTTACTTGATTAATTTTCAGTTTACTTTATGGTCTAAATACTAAAATTGTGTTGGATATTTTGAGTAAGAGTTGAACAGAATCAAAGATGGTGAAGACTAAGAAAGAAGCAAAGATTAACAAAGATGCTAAAGAGGTTAACAGTGGAAAAAAAGCTCAATTTCGGTGTTCACCTACTTTTTTTAGAGCTGTGATGGATGAAGTGGGACCGAAAATGACTGATAAGCAAAAGGAGAGTATTCAAAACACTCCATTTGGTATATGGCTTAAGATGCCCAAATTGGCGATCAGCAGCTCCAGAGTTGATATAATTTTAAAAAGATTTCAGTTGCAATCTCATTCATTTGTGTTTGGTGAAAATATTGTTGTTCCCTTTACATCACCAGAGTTTTCCATTGTTCTTGGCTTACGTTATGCAGGGCAACCAGTTGATTTAGATGTGAATTTGGAGTCTAAATTTGTTGCTCAGTATTTCTCTAGGAAAGTTGGCAACGTGACCAGAAGTGCAATCTATGATAGACTATCCTCTTTAGCTGGATCAGAGAGTAACTCAGATGTGGATGATTTTGTTAGGATGTTTATTTGTTTAGTGTTTAATTGTATCATTTTTCCTGTGGCCAACTACTCAACACCTCGATTCATTATGCCATACATTGATGACCTGACCACCTTCTTTGATTATTTGTGGGGAGATGCGGCTTATAGATTTTTGAGCAATCAAATTTTCAAATATATTGGAAAGGGTGATGTTAGAAGAAAGAAGTATTTAGATGGTTCAACTGTTGGATTGATGGTGAGTTTTTTTAGTATGCTTTTATTATGTTTTGTTCTGTTATACTAATAATTTTATTTATTTAGGCATGGTTATATGAAAGAATACCTTCTCTTGGAGTTGTACGTTCGCTACATACTTTTCCCAGGTTGTTCCGTTGGGGGGAAAGTAAGATACCTACCAAACCTGATTTAGCGAAGAGGTTATTGAATTCCATTGACTATAGTAAAGTAAGTTCATATTTTATAGTAGACATACTCAAATATAATGAATTGTAGTGACCTTTTAATTTTAATTGTGAAAAGGTGTTGTCCATTGTACCATTTTCGGATGAAGATATACTGTTTCATCAAAGGCGAGCAAGTTTTTCGGTAATATTATCAATAAATAAGTATTTTGTTAAATAAAGTTGAGAAAATATTTATTTGCTATAAGAATCTTGTAATTTTTTCAGGGCTCGGAATGTGTTAAATGTGGTGGATTGATTGCTGGTACAAGTTGGGCCAATACTGAACCAATGACAAAAGAGTTTAGTGGTGAGCCACAACCACAGACTGATGATATCAGTGGGTCAGAAGACAACAAAAGAGATGAAGTTAAAGACTCCATTGAAGGTGAAATTGCTGGGTTTGTTGAAGTGTCGGTTGAAAAGAATATTGCATTAGTAGAGCAATTTGTGTCCTCTATTGCAATGACGGTTAGGACAAGGGCAGACAGAATGAAGAAAAAAAAGCCTGAAATATATGTTACGCCGCCGAGTACAACACCTAAACGTAGGAGGAAGGCGGGCAAAGAGGTGTTAGCATCAGTTGTAGACCCAATAGTGCTGGAAACGGTAAAATAGAGTTAATTTTATTTATTTCTTGTTAACCATGTTTCTATTTTATTCTTATGTTCTTAAATCTATCTACATAGGGAGAGACGCCTATAGATGTTGCTACAATTGAAAGGGATGCTGTTGCGGATGTGATGAATAAATATAGAGAAACGAGAAATTTTTGTGGATATGAAGAAGCAACAGATGAAGAACGAGAGATGGTAACAGAATATCTTTCTCGAGATAAGTTAGAGTATGTTAATCTTGTACATGTTTCCTTTTCTAGAATATTAGTCCTTTATAGTGAAATATTATATAAATTTTCAAATTTACAGTGTGGTTGTGTGGGAGGAAGATAATGTGGTACTTGATGGCCTCCAATTCTGTGAATTCGTATTTCGTAATCCAGTTGGATCCAAAATTATTGATTGTTACATGAGAATAATGAGAAAGCAAAGTGTCAAGAAAGGGTTTGAAATTTTTGGCATGGACATGGTTGTTCAGGTTTGTGGTGTTCTTTGACCATACAATTGAATTCTTTAATTTTTGTTTACAATGAGAAATATGACTCTATTTCTACATGTAGAGAGAAGTCCTTGATAAATTGGAAAGACATAGGAGTAATCGATTGCTGCGGAAGGGAGAGTATGAAGAATTTGTTGGAAAACTTACTTCAGTGACAAGGAATCAATTAAAACATCTCAATGAAGATTTATTTACAAGATGCAGATATATTATTTTTCCCTTGAACTATGGATGGCATTGGTATCTGTTATTCTATTCAACAAGAGAAGGCAAATTCAAGACCATGAACTCCAAGCCTCATCCAGCTGCTTTCGGGACAGCCAAAGTTTATGTAAGTTTCATCATTTGTATTTCAATAACTCTTAAGACTTAAATTTCACAGCTGAATCAATATTTGTAGGCAGAATTTTTGGCTGGATACATGAAAAATTTCTCAGGCTTTGACATTGGGAAAATAACAGTAATGAAAACAAAGTGTCGTCACCAAGGCGAGACACTCGATTGTGGTATTTTTACTTGTTTGTGGATTGAGTATCTAGCGCTTGATGATGATGAAATATGGAATTATGAAAAAAGAGGTAAAGATGGATACGTATCGGGCACACATGGCAGCGATTATTTTGTCAGATGAAAATGGAATTATGAAGAAGTAGACTTTACTAATCCCATGTGATTATGAATTTTGATGGAAAACGTATATTTGTTGTAAGTTGGTGTATCTGCAAATATTCTCATCTTCATTACCTTTAGCCTATGTAATTATGGTTGTGAGTTGCTGAATGTTATGGAAAGTGGACGTTTTGTTATTGAAATATGGAAAATATGGAAAATATGTGATTATGGATGATTATGGATGTTTTGTTGCTGATTATGGATGATTTGTTGTGAAAAAATTTATGCATGATTATGTGCTAAGTGATGTCAATGTGATCTTATTGGGCATTTCTTTTTCTGATGCATTCGGCATTCTGTTTCATTTCTTAGTTGATGATTTTGATTGCTCTTCACTTGCATTTGATATGATCTGAGATTCAAAGTGTTCAGGTAGAGTATGTATTCTTACTTGCTTTTTGATATATATTCTTTACTTGTTGTGTTCGGTTATAAAACTTGTGGTGTTTTTATAGGTAGAGTATTTGTTGTTGTTGTGTGAGTTCAGTTATAAAACTGAATGTATGTTCAGTTATGAAAATAAATGTTTGTTCAGTTATGAAACTCATTGTTATGATTTGTGTACTCTTTATGTGCATGACATATGTGGGATATACAAAGGAGATGCTGTCAGAATTTCAGCCGAAATTGAGTACAGATCAGCAGAAATTGAGTACAGATTGATGAAAATCGAGTACAAGGTTAGGAAACCTATACCTCTCTCATGATCATGATGCAAAGTCCATTGTAGTTGAGTTCAAGGTTAGGAAAACAAGATAGGATCATGATATATGCCCTACTATTTGACTATCCAAGAGTTGGCAAGGCCATGGAGATTTTGAGTACAAATTGATACAATTTCAGTACACATTGGCTGAAATCGAGTACAAATCAGCAGAAATTGAGTACAGATTGATGAAAATCGAGTACAAGGTTAGGAAACCTATACCTCTCTCATGATCTTGATGCAAAGTCCATTGTAGTTGAGCCGAAGGTTAGGAAAACAAGATAGGATCACGATATATGCCATATTATTTGACAATCCAAGAGTTGGCAAGGCTATGGGGATTTTGAGTATAAATTGATACAATTTCAGTACACATTGCCTGAAATCGAGTACAAATCAGCCCAAATTGAGTACAAATTGATCAAAATCGAGTACAAGGTTAGGAAACCTATACCTCTCTCATGATCTTGATGCAAAGTCCATTGTAGTTAGAGTCCAAGGTTAGAAAACCAAGATAGGATCATGATATATGCCCTACTATTTGACTATCCAAGAGTTGGCAAGGCCATGGGGATTTTGAGTACAAATTGATACAATTTCAGTACACATTGGCTGAAATCGAGTACAAATCAGCCCAAATTGAGTACAAATTGATGAAAATCGAGTACAAGGTTACGAAACCTATACCTCTCTCATGATCTTGATGCAAAGTCCATTGTAGTTAGAGTCCAAGGTTAGGAAAACCAAGATAGGATCATGAGAGAGGTATCACTTACCTCTCTCATGGTCTTGATGCAAAGTCCATTGTAGTTAGAGTCCAAGGTTAGGAAAACTAGATAGGATGATGATATATGCCCTATTATTTGACAATCCAAGAGTTGGCAAGGCCATGGGGATTTTGAGTACAAATTGATACAATTTCAGTACACATTGGCTGAAATCGAGTACAATTCAGCAGAAATTGAGTACAGATTGATGAAAATCGAGTACAAGGTTAGGAAACTTATACCTCTCTCATGATCTTGATGCAAAGTCCATTGTAGTTAGAGTCCAAGGTTAGAAAACCAAGATAGGATCATGATATATGCCATGCTATTCGACTATCCAAGAGTTGACAAGGCCATGGGGATTTTGAGTACAAATTAATACAATTTCAGTACACATTGGCTGAAATCGAGTACAAATCAGCCCAAATTGAGTACAAATTGATGAAAATCGAGTACAAGGTTACGAAACCTATACCTCCCTCATGATCTTGATGCAAAGTCCATTGTAGTTAGAGTCCAAGGTTAGGAAAACCAAGATAGGATCATGAGAGAGGTATCACTTACCTCTCTCATGATCTTGATGCAAAGTCCATTGTAGTTGAGTCGAAGGTTAGGAAAACAAGATAGGATCATGATATATGCCCTACTATTTGACTATCCAAGAGTTGGCAAGGCCATGGGAATTTTGAGTACAAATTGATACAATTTCAGTACACATTGGCTGAAATCGAGTACAAATCAGCCCAAATTGAGTACAAATTGATGAAAATCGAGTACAAGGTTACGAAACCTATACCTCTCTCATGATCTTGATGCAAAGCCGAGTCCAAGGATAGGAAAACCAAGATAGGATAATGAGAGAGGTATCACTTACCTCTCTCATGATCTTGATGCAAAGTCCATTGTAGTTGAGTCGAAGGTTAGGAAAACAAGATAGGATCATGATATATGCCCTACTATTTGACTATCCAAGAGTTGGCAAGGCCATGGGGATTTTGAGTACAAATTGATACAATTTCAGTACACATTGGCTGAAATCGAGTACAAATCAGCACAAATTGAGTACAAATTGATGAAAATCGAGTACAATGTTAGGAAACCTATACCTCTCTCATGATCTTGATGCAAAGTGATTTTGTAGTTGAGTCGAAGGTTAGGAAAACAAGATAGGATAATGATATATGCCCTACTATTTGACTATCTAAGAGTTGGCAAGGCCATAGGGATTTTGAGTACAAATTGATACAATTTCAGTACACATTGGCTGAAATCGAGTACAAATCAGCCCAAATTTCAGTACACATTGGCTGAAATCGAGTACAATTCAGCAGAAATTGAGTACAGATTGATGAAAATCGAGTACAAGGTTAGGAAACCTATACCTCTCTCATGATCTTGATGCAAAGTCCATTATAGTTAGAGTCCAAGGTTAGAAAACCAAGATAGGATCATGATATATGTAAGTGATACAGAAACTTTGGACTCAACTTATACCTATCTTGTTTTCCTAACCTTGGACTCAACTACAATGGACTTTGCATCAAGATCATGAGAGAGGTATAGGTTTCCTAACCTTGTACTCGATTTTCATCAATCTGTACTCAATTTCTGCTGAATTGTACTCGATTTCAGCCAATGTGTACTGAAATTGTATCAATTTGTACTCAAAATCTCCATGGCCTTGCCAACTCTTGGATAATCAAATAGTAGGGCATATATCATGATCCTATCTTATTTTCCTAACCTTCGACTCAACTACAATGGACTTTGCATCAAGATCATGAGAGAGGTATACGTTTCCTAACCTTGTACTCGATTTTCATCAATCTGTACTCAGTTTCTGCTGAATTGTACTCGATTTCAGCCAATGTGTACTGAAATTGTATCAATTTGTACTCAAAATCCCCATGGCCTTGCCAACTCTTGGATTGCCAAATAATAGGGCATATATCATGATCTTATCTTGTTTTCCTAACCTTCGGCTCAACTAAAATGGACTTTGCATCAAGATCATGAGAGAGGTAAGTGATACCTCTCTCATGATCCTATCTTGGTTTTCCTAACCTTGGACTCTAACTACAATGGACTTTGCATCAAGATCATGAGAGAGGTATAGGTTTCCTAACCTTGTACTCGATTTTCATCAATTTGTACTCAATTTGTGCTGATTTGTACTCGATTTCAGCCAATGTGTACTGAAATTGTATCAATTTGTACTCAAAATCCCTATGGCCTTGTCAACTCTTGGATAGTCAAATAGTAGGGCATATATCATGATCCTATCTTGTTTTCCTAACCTTCGACTCAACTACAATGGACTTTGCATCAAGATCATGAGAGAGGTATACGTTTCCTAACCTTGTACTCGATTTTCATCAATCTGTACTCAATTTCTGCTGAATTGTACTCGATTTCAGCCAATGTGTACTGAAATTGTATCAATTTGTACTCAAAATCCCCATGGCCTTGCCAACTCTTGGATTGCCAAATAATAGGGCATATATCATGATCTTATCTTGTTTTCCTAACCTTCGGCTCAACTAAAATGGACTTTGCATCAAGATCATGAGAGAGGTAAGTGATACCTCTCAAATGATCCTATCTTGATTTTCCTAACCTTGGACTCTAACTACAATGGACTTTGCATCAAGATCATGAGAGAGGTATAGGTTTCCTAACCTTGTACTCGATTTTCATCAATTTGTACTCAATTTGGGATGATTTGTACTCGATTTCAGCCAATGTGTACTGAAATTGTATCAATTTGTACTCAAAATCCCTATGGCCTTGCCAACTCTTGGATAGTCAAATAGTAGGGCATATATCATGATCCTATCTTGTTTTCCTAACCTTCGACTCAACTACAATGGACTTTGCATCAAGATCATGAGAGAGGTATAGGTTTCCTAACCTTGTACTCGATTCTCATCAATTTGTACTTAATTTGTGCTGATTTGTACTCGATTTCAGCCAATGTGTACTGAAATTGTATCAATTTGTACTCAAAATCCCCATGGCCTTGCCAACTCTTGGATTGTCAAATAATAGGGCATATATCATGATCTTATCTTATTTTCCTAACCTTCGGCTCAACTAAAATGGACTTTGCATCAAGATCATGAGAGAGGTAAGTGATACCTCTCTCATGATCCTATCTTAGTTTTCCTAACCTTGGACTCTAACTACAATAGACTTTGCATCAAGATCATGAGAGAGGTATAGGTTTCCTAACCTTGTACTCGATTTTCATCAATTTGTACTTAATTTGGGCTGATTTGTACTCGATTTCAGCCAATGTTTACTGAAATTGTATCAATCTGTACTCAAAATCCCTATGGCCTTGCCAACTCTTGGATA
Source organism: Boesenbergia rotunda (assembly GCA_024364735.1). NCBI lineage: Eukaryota > Viridiplantae > Streptophyta > Magnoliopsida > Zingiberales > Zingiberaceae > Boesenbergia > Boesenbergia rotunda. The sequence continues at coordinate 170,290 of JAGFNQ010005490.1, forward strand.
GTCAAATAGTAGGGCATATATCATGATCCTATCTTGTTTTCCTAACCTTCGACTCAACTACAATGGACTTTGCATCAAGATCATGAGAGAGGTATAGGTTTCCTAACCTTGTACTCGATTTTCATCAATTTGTACTCAATTTGTGCTGATTTGTACTCGATTTCAGCCAATGTGTACTGAAATTGTATCAATTTGTACTCAAAATCCCCATAGCCTTGCCAACTCTTGGATTGTCAAATAATAGGGTATATATCATGATCCTATCTAGTTTTCCTAACCTTGGCCTCTAACTACAATGGACTTTGCATCAAGATCATGAGAGAGGTATAGGTTTCATAACCTTGTACTCGATTTTCATCAATTTGTACTCAATTTGGGCTGATTTGTACTCGATTTCAGCCAATGTGTACTGAAATTGTATAGTTTTGTACTCAAAATCCCCATGGCCTTGCCAACTCTTGGATTGTCAAATAATAGGGCATATATCATGATCCTATCTTGTTTTCCTAACCTTCGACTCAACTACAATGGACTTTGCATCAAGATCATGAGAGAGGTATAGGTTTCCTAACCTTGTACTCGATTTTCATCAATTTGTACTCAATTTGGGCTGATTTGTACTCGATTTCAGCCAATGTGTACTGAAATTGTATCAATTTGTACTCAAAATCCCCATGGCCTTGCCAACTCTTGGATTATCAAATAATAGGGCATATATCATGATCCTATCTAGTTTTCCTAACCTCGGACTCTAACTACAATGGACTTTGCATCAAGATCATGAGAGAGATAAGTGATACCTCTCTCATGATCCTATTTTGGTTTCCTAACCTTCGACTCAACTACAATGGACTTTGCATCAAGATCATGAGAGAGGTATAGGTTTCCTAACCTTGTACTCGATTTTCATCAATCTGTACTCAATTTCTGCTGATTTGTACTCGATTTCAGCCAATGTGTACTGAAATTGTATCAATTTGTACTCAAAATCTCCATGGCCTTGCCAACTCTTGGATAGTCAAATAGTAGGGCATATATCATGATCTTATCTTGTTTTCCTAACCTTGAACTCAACTACAATGGACTTTGCATCATGATCATGAGAGAGGTATAGGTTTCCTAACCTTGTACTCGATTTTCATCAATCTGTACTCAATTTCTGCTGATCTGTACTCAATTTCGGCTGAAATTCTGACAGCATCTCCTTTGTATATCCCATATATGTCATGCACATAAAGAGTACACAAATCATAACAATGAGTTTCATAACTGAACAAACATTTATTTTCATAACTGAACAAACATTCAGTTTTATAACTGAACTCACACAACAACAACAACAACAAATACTCAAGATTTATAGGAACTGTCTTCTATGAAACACACTCTGCTCGAACACCGCAAGTGAAGATTTGACAATCAAAAGCATTCAGTTTCATAACTGAACTAGCATTCATGTTCACACTTGAACAAACACAACAACAACAATAAATACGAGTTATTTACCAAAACTATGAAATACAGATATCACACCAAGCTTAAACATCAACTAGTATCAAGCCCACATTACATAGACAGTTCCCGGTACATAAACATCACTAGCATAACATAATATTAAAGGACCATTACACCAAGAGCACGCCCTGAATAATTGCACTGGTTCGAGTACTCCTTCTCTTAGGTACATCCTTGCTTCTTGCTTGTTCTATCATCCTCTTTTTCCTGTAAATTGGAAAATGTATTAGAGATCAAATATATGAGTACATGCTCATTAAAAGAAATTTCAGAATACAATGTTTTACTTGTAAATCAAGCAGTTCCATACTATTTTCACAAAATAAAAGTAGAGTTAGTTAATGGATTCTTTGCAACTGCGTCGGTTATGACCTCGCCCATGACACCGACCACACTTTGTCACACGTTTTTCGACTTGCGAAGGTATCTTTTGAGTTCTTCTTCTGCCTGGTTGGCTTCGAACAATGGGAGCATTGATTACAAATTGCTGCTCGAGATTGTACTCAGACATGTGACATGTAGGGATCGGATTTAGGATTCCTTTGTAGCTTTCACGATAGAACTCTATTTTAAAGTACTTGTCACAGAAATCATATACTGATAATGACTTTGACTCTATTGCTGAACATGCATGTTTGCATAGAAACCTATTAATCTGCCATGCTTTGCACGAACAAGTCCGAGCAGACAAATCAACAGCAAATGATTTATTCCCATCCACAACTTCAAAACTCCAACCACATGCCTTGCGCACTATCAAACTACGAGATTCAGCATATGTTTTTGCAAGAGCATTCTCCTTTGATGGACTCAATCTTTTAACCATCTCCATTGTTGCTTCACGTCGTCTGTGCATCATATCCATAATTTGAATCCGTATGTGATCGACCATGGCCACGATAGGAAGAAATCGTGCTGCTTTAACCCAATTATTCCAAAACTCAGCTATGTTATTATTCATGACACCCCACCGATTTTCTAGAAAATATGCATTTGCCCAACTTTCTGGACACGAAGATACTATAAAGTCTTTGGCAAGTGGCATTGACCCTACTATCATGTTAACATATTCTTCAAATTCTTGTGTCGATAGGGCATATGCAGCTTTTTTGAAAATAGATGACCAATATTTTTTGTTATGAAGTGGGTACCTTCGCATGACCTACATTCAAATAACAAAAAAATAGTACATAAACTAGTATTATTCAAAAAGCAATGTTTTCCTAACACAAATATGTCATTAGCCAAACCTGTTTCACGAAATTGTCTACCAAATGCCTCAAACAGTAGGCCTGATGACTATCTGGGAATATTATCTAAATAGCCTTGATTATCCTAGGATGTCTATCAGAAAAAAAGGTGAACTCATGGAACCCAATATAGGAATGCGAAAGCAGGGCACTTTTAAGTTGGAAACAGAACCATCCCCAATTATTATCATTTTCAGCATCTACAACTGAATATGCTAATGTGAAAAGATCATCATTAGCATCCTTTGCCACAGCAACCAAAATGCATCCTTTGTATTTATTCTTTATGTGAGTGTCATCTAAGAAAACCAAGGGTCTACATCCATTGATAAAACCAATTGCACATGCATTGAAGCAGATGAATAACCGTTTAAATTTATTACCACAATGATCAATTTCACACTCGACAAAACTTCCAGGATTAGTTTCTTTGATAGCACTACAATACCATCGTAATCTATCATAAGACCCCTCCTCTGCACCATGAATGTCATGCATTGCCAATTCCTTCCCTTTCCAAACTCTGTTGTAATTAAGCTCGACCCCATAATCTCTATGAATATCTTTCAACATTGTGCATGGTCGATACGAGGGCTCTCCCCTCAATCTATCCATCACAACATTGGAAACTCAGGCAGCATGAGCTTTAGGATGTCCTCTACTACGAAGATTGTCATCTCCACAAGTATGTATTAAATTGCATTTTCTAATGCCAAAAAGTTTGTCAGCTTTATGTTTTGAAGCATATATTCTCCAAGAACAGTTGTTTTCGCTACAGACAAGAATAACCTTCTTATTATCATTTTTTTTATACAAAAATGATCGTCTCATAGCAACTGCATAATTTTAGCACATTTTCAAAATTCTGTAGCATCCTTGAATATCTGGCCCTCTCCACGGATGCAATGACTCCAAGCATCTATGGAATTTCTTACCAAACCCACTTCAAGATAGCCATCATTATTAGTCTGTGTCTCTTCTTCAGTTTCAAACCTTATCAATTTAACAATGAGTATAATATCATTGTAAGCATAAAATAATTATAATTAACCTACTATCCATACACCAAAATTAAAGACTTAACCTTTGGGAGAGTACTTTATGTAATATATTAACAAACCTAAATTAAAATTAAAGACTTAACCTTTGGGATGCAATGACTTTACATAATCTCCACGGATGCAATGACTTTACATATGTTCAAGATTCACAAGAAAAAATCACACCCACAATATATTTCCATGATAAATAACTAAACAATCATCAATAATTGTACTTTACAACGACATATCAAGCAAATCAAAAAAAATAAATTATATCATCATTAATATCTACATGCGAGAAAAAATCAAGGTAGAAATTTTTTACCTCTTGAGACTGTGGGCACTCATGTGATCTTTTTCCACCGCTCTCATATTAATTATTGTCAATCTCATAGACGTGTAAAGATGTGTCATAATCCGGACATCATCATCTTCATGCAATGTCACATACATATTTTGATGTGGTGCAAGATATTGCAAAAGCATATTTTGTGGAACAATCTCCTCACATTTTCTTCTAAGATTAACAAACAGCTCCATTAGACTGAAGCCATTAAAAATTGAAATCATATAAAGGTCTTCTTTATACTTGCAACTACCCAGAAATGAAAATTTTGAAGATCCAGATCCAGATTCCATTTCTCTAAGAAACTGATCAAAATCTGTCACCTGAGTGATTGAGAAATTGCATTGGAAAAGTCTATACATTTTCATAATCAATCATAACACGATATCAATTTAAATAAATTTGACAAATTATATTTAATTTCATAACACAGCATAAATGAGGAATAATATACTCATTCAAATATTATTGGCCTTTATTTATATTCAAATATTAGAAAATTATCTTCATGGAGTGAAACACAATATAATTTCTCAGGAATTCCAACTTCCAAAAGAGGAAGATACGATTCATAAAATGAATTTTTGAGATGGAGGTGGATTCTTTCCTGTAGTAGTTGGAGTTGGAGGAGCAAGCGTAAGCGATCAAGCCTACACGCGCTATCTTAAGATTTCACCTCCATCTCAAAAAATCCGACCAAAAACCAATAATATATAAATAATGAGATATGTGAAAATTCAATCAAACACATTACGACTAATAGATTAAAAAAGACTATCAAAATTAAAAAAATTTACTCTTTTTTAAGGTAATTGTGTGTCTTCGACTCTGTCTTCGACGGCGACGCTTACTTCACTTTCCTCGTCGGTCGTTTGCTCTCGGTTAATATCTCGCTACTCCCGATCGATGGATCTCGATGGGTATGTTCTTGCTTCAGTCTCCTCCTCGGCGTGGATAGGTAGAGCGATGAATTTCACTGGTTAGGGTTTGTTTAGGATGGACATTGTAATGGGAAGAAATAGAGAAGAGGGAAATGGTCGAGCCATCGATTTCCTTGGTTTGGGTTTCTTTAGGATGGAGAATCTGTAGGGAAGAAATGGAGAAGAGGAAAATGAGGAAGACGAGAATGGTGGGAACACGCTGGTTAGGGTTTTTGCTTTGGATGCATCGTGAACAAATGAGGGAGGAACGCGCTGGTTAGGGTTTTTGCTTTGGATGCATCGTGAACAAATGGGGAAGAAGGTATTGGAGAGAGGGAAAACATTTAATAAGGGTAGATTGGTAAATTTATGTATTAGGGAGTTAAAAAAAAGTTTAGGGAGTCAAAACTATTGTTCCCTTGCCAAGGGAGCTGACACAGAGATGATTTTCTGATTAGGGAATTTTTAATAAGTCTCCCTCATGATAATGATGCATGCATTCAAAATGATAAAAAACATGTAGAGGAGAAAAAAAAATATAGTTTGATTTGACAGAGAATAAATGGGGAAAAGATATGCCATTTTTCAAATTTTAAGTATCTTCTTGTCAATTCCAAAGACGTCTTTAGGCAATTTCCTAATATTATATTATGGAAAATAATATGTTGAGTAAAATTTTTTTTAAAAATTTAGTATATAATATGATATTTTATATGTAGTAATTTTTGATAAGTTTATCATATTCTCCAAGGTATAGTTTGATTCGGGGTTACGACCGGAAATCGCCGATGGTATCCTAGCGATAATCGGACATGTATATGTAAAATGTCACGTCATTTATTGAGTGTTTCATTAAAAAATTTTTACATCGGAGCTCATGAGCTCATTATATTATCGATATAATTTTGATTATTAACACATAAGTATCATATTTTGATATTCATTGACGTTTTCATTGGAATGAAATGTCTAATTAGAGGATGATGAATTTATTATAATAAAATAGAAATAAAAATTTATTGATATATATTATTTGAAAAAAATAATCTTACATTCTATTTATTTGATAATCAATTATAAATTATTTTCATGGTTTATTTTTTTTAAATAATTTGAGGATGAATTCTGAAAAATCTCTGGAATGAATATAATATCTTTATACTGTCATTGATATTCATTAAAAAAAACTTGATTAACGAAATTTTTTTAATTAATCTCGGGTGATTGATCCGATCACATACGAATTTCTCATCGACCGTCTGGGTAAATCGAAAAACGTTCACAGAGAACGATCTAGAAATCCAGCGTCCCAAGGTGCACGCCCCATTTGGAGAAAATTTTTTTACAAATACATCGTAGTTGAGATTTGAATTATGAATGTCTAAGATAGTGATTAATCATCCTATCGTTATATCATAGCCCCGGTGGCACCATTGATATTCATTGACTCGTTAAACGGGGGATATGATTATGATCGGATTTTGATAGGGCCGACGTGTGAAAATTAAATTCGCATCATCAATTATAGTCGCCATCAACCGCCGCCGAGCAATTTTGACCGATAAAAACCGATTAATTTATTTGCAAAATTTGAAATTTAATATGAGTTTGGAAAACATCGTCTACCGTGGCCCAGTTCTTCTTGACTATTGAAATAAATTCGGTGCTTGCGATCTTCTCAACTAATTCGATTTATGATCTCAAACTATTGTGCTCTAGGGCTGCAAACGAGTCGAGCCGAGCCGAGCCAAAGGTCGGCTCGAGCTCGAGCTCGAGAAAACCAAAGGAGCTCGGCTCGAGCTCGAGCTCGATCGAGCTAGTAAAATCGAGCTCGAGCTCGGCTCGAGTCGAGCTCGAGCCGAGCTCGAGCCAAATTCGAGCCGAAAAATCTAATAAAAATGGGGTAAGGTGTGATTCGAACTTGCAACCTCTGCTATCCACCGAAACCTTCTAACCACAAATACCTCATCAAGTTCTTATTTATTTATGGAAAACAATGTTATCAAGCCTGGGATAGATCCCAGGCTTGGCTCGATAAGGCTCGACGAGCCATCGAGCAAGCTTTGAATTGGCTCGGGCTCGGCTCGAATTGTAAACGAGCCAGCTCGAGCTCGGCTCGAGCTCGGTCAACTCCGAGCTCGAGTCGAGTTTTGACCGAGCGGCTCGCGAGCGGCTCACGAGCGGCTCGACTCATTTACACCCCTATTGTGCTCCTCCTTATCATAAGGTGACTTAAAGGCTCTTGCAGAAACGAAAGCTTTTTAATTTTAATGGCCATAAATTGGGCTCCATGTCTCCCCAAAAACTGCCAATATTAATTGTTATTTTGTAGTTGAGAGTTGTAATCTTCATTCCGATATCTCTCCGTCAAAGAGAGGAGTGGGTGAAGTAGAGAAATATATATATTTCATTTTTTTCATAGCAAAATATATCTTGCTGAGTGAAAGTAATCAGTTATAGTTTCAAAAACATTTATTATATACTAATAATTATATTGCTATGAATAAATCAAATGCCGCCTAAGTGAAGTAAAGTAAACCTGATCGGATCATTATCTTATCATGACCCTACACTTTGGGCCAATGATAGTATTAACATCTTTTGAATAGTAGTGTTTTTTAAAAGTATATTTGACTATATTAAAATATTAAAATAATTATTTACATTTTTATTTTTGGTATTTAACTATTTAATTTTTCGAATCGATTAATTTTAGAGATGGCTAACCTACAAAAACTTGTCATCAACTACCTATATCGAAAAATGCTAATGGGCGTTCATCCAAATAATGGACATTTTTTGACCCACTTTTTATTAAAGAAAAAATTTATTACTCGCCACAATTGAAATTAAAAAGATAGGTTCACTGTAACCATGGGCAGAGCCACCCATGGGCTAGGGTGGACTCCAACCCTACCTACTTTTCAAAGCCTATGTAATATTTTTTTATTTTAATAATTTTTGAACCCGTCAAAAATAAATTAAGTATTTAGAAAAAAATAATAAAATCTAAAATGAAAAATAAATAAAATAGAGATTATTAAATTATTAATATAAAATGAGGATGTTGAGTTTAAATTAAATGAGATGTGAATTAAATTTAATGGTCAGATGAGGAGATGAATAGTATGTTATTCAAATTGGAATTGATTTGATCGAGTTATAACCCAATTAAATGATAAGTTAAATTAATTTGATTCATTTAAGATAATTAAGATATTTATAAAAAACCTTCTCTTCCTTATTTGTTTTTTCCTCCACGTGCAAACTAGCAACCACTGTTATATATCACCCTCCTCCATGCACCAACAACTTCACCTGACAACTGTTGTAATGCTTAAATCAAGGAGAATTATAATTTTACTTGTTTTTGAATCTTGTTGTATTCTAGTTCAAAAAGATTATTATAAGTAAAACAATCAATTTAACATAGAGATAAATAATTTTTTTTGTTGATATTGAAAAATAATTAGTTAATTTGAATTAATTATGATTCGTTGTATATGTTTGATTTATGACCGTCTCAAGTAAAAATTTTATCCATTTGATTTACTTTAATTTTCGTCTCATATATTGCGCTAATATTATTTATTAATTTATTTATTATTGTAGATTTTAAAATTGTGTGACTTTAAAATAAATTGTGACAACTTTAAAATTATTTTGAATATTTATGAATAAGTTGTGATTATTTGAGTTATCATAATATTGGACAATAATATTTATGAAATTTTAAATTTAAATTTTATTAAAAAAATTTATTATTTTAAATTTTAAATGACAATGAGCCCAAATAATTATGAATCCTGAATACGCCCCTAACTATAACACCTTAAAATCGAATTCATAGATATGGAGTAGACAGGAGACGAATAATAGGGAAGTATTAAATAATCAATTCTTGAAAATCGTCTCGGATGATTATGCTAAAATTACCATACGTTCATAGCTAAAATTATCATGCGTTCGTCGCGTGTTATGGTCTGCAGACGTCACAACTGAAATTCAAAATTATCCGAGGGCATCCCAACTGAAGTTCAAGATTATCTATTGGATGACTTAACTATTGTATCGTCATCCCGTATCTAATTTTTATTTCCTGATTTATAGGCATTGTTGATGTCCGGTAAACTTGTTAAAATTGTGAGGCCCATCTTACCAATTCCGATGGGCCGTTTTTTTTACTCGCATCCTGCCCTCTCTCTATCTCCTTTCTCTCTCCTTCATCACCAGTGGATCACCGACCGCCTACCGATCGTCATCCGGCCGCGGGACGGCGGAATTTTAGAGCAGCTACTTTCGTCTGGGCGCTTTTCGCAGGTTCGTATTACTCTCCCTTTCACTAATCCTATCTCGGGCTATCGGTTGAGCAATCGATCATCCGATCTATCTAGTAACGAGGGCTTTCGTTTATTTTCGCGATCGCTCGCTCTAAATGATATTTCTTTGAATTCATTGTGCAAATATTGTTTCCTCATCTGCTTTTTGGCAGTTGATTCAGAAAAGTTCTCTGTCTGTTTGGTTTTTTGAAGTACTTGTTTGGTTGGAATGCATGCAGCTTGATGCGGATCTTCTCTGCATATGTCTAAAAATTGACAGGATTTGACTGGGGAATTGTGTTAAAGGGTAGCAGCATCGTCTGCTCATCACTCATCAGGGTTCGGCTACAGCAGATGGCAGAGAGGGCTTGCGTTAAGCGCCTTCTGAAAGAATATCATGCAATTTGTAAGGTGCGTAGTAATTGTTTCCAACATGCAAGGGGCCAGATTCCATAGAATTTATTGAAGAAAGTTTCCTATGTTACATTGAAAATCAAAGACGGCCAATACTTTTGAACTGTGTTTTATTTTTTTAATGAGATATTGGCAGGAGTTTGTACCTTGAAGTTTGCTTGTCTATGAATATTCACGTTTATTGCTATCTAGTAATCTAACTAGGATCTATGCGTTTCTGCATATGCACACTGTGATCGCACTAACTTCTTGTTTCTCTAGACTACTCACCGACATGGCTGTATCTAGTGATATGGAATTTCAAGTTATCATTATTCTTTTAAGCTTCCAATCTGAAATAGATAGCTTGATGGCGACGATGATTGTACTTATAAGATGTGTTAATATTCCTGCTACATAAACTTCTTTTTAATTTCTTCATCTTGTACATGCTTAGATAAAAGGGTTCTGGACTAATTTTATTCTTAGCGTTGCAATTGGGAATGTTTTCTTCTGATCACTCCTGTCAAATGCTATCATTTTGGAAAAATCACCTTTTCATTCTTTTATCCATTGTGCAGTATCTTACAATATGCATGTAGTTCCATTATCATGAGGCTAAGCATTGTCTAGTATGTTCAAACTTGCCAAACATTTTACAATTAAATTGCAGGAACCTCCTCCGCAGATTGCAGCTCGTCCTTCTTCTGATATTCTGGATTGGTGTAAGTCAACCATGTCTTTTGTTCTTCCTTTCATTCAAACTCATTCTGTTCGCTATCATATTTGTATCTCAATTTAAGCGAATGGCATTTCTCACAAAGGTTCTCAATAACCAATCTTAGAACTGATCCCTGCTACAGTTTGATATGTTGTAGTAAGCAGCACCCATCTCGCGGTGTGGAGTTGTAGCATGGTTTATATTTTACTGTGTTCCCCTTGGAGTTTTCAATTCATGTAAATTTAGAGTGTGGAACCCTCAACTGGGTTTGAATTTAAAAAAATTGTGTGCCCCTATATACTAAGAAACATTTGCTTCCAATTCATACGTTTCTATTATTGTACAGGTACTGTTTCTCTTGCTAATATTTGTATAAGATACTGGTAATAAATTCTTAGTCATTATTTGTAGAATGGTACATGAGCTCCTAAATTCTACCTATCCAGGTATATATTTTAAAACCTTGCAGCGATAAATAACTTAATATTCTCCTGTCACTTGATTGGCTGACCCAGTTATAACCAGCACCTTGTTGATCTTAGAATCATCTTTATTTATTCATCTCTAGTTAGCTGGTATTTATATTGGAATTGATTATGTTTTTGGCATCTTTTTTCAGATTTTGTCATTGAAGGAAGTGATGGTACACCATATGCAGGTAATGATTTTAAATTTATTATTTTGCCATTGTTAGAGTTATTGGAATTCTTAGTTATATATATTAATGGCTAGTCCATATTAGCTATACGTTAGAGTCTCCCTCTCTTTGAAAGGTTAGGTTTCCATCAACAATCGCTCTAGGGGAAGGCCCCAAATTGCCTTGAGGTCTGGGGGTCAAAATTTGACAAAGCCAATGTAGTTGCTCTTCCCACGCACTAGCCACAACATCTGGGCTAGTAGCCCCCGTGATTTACCTCCTCCGTGTTGGCCTTGGGACGGATTGGCTGGGGCGAGCAAATCGCCTTCATGCCACTTCATCTGTTTATTTACATAAATTCATAATATTCTTTATCCTTTTCTAATCTTCTCTACATCTTACCACAAAGCTCTAACTTTCTCCACCCTTAGCCTATCGTTTCTTTTCCACTTTGTCTCCATCATCTCAATTCTTGACGAGTTTCCTCTCTTAAAGAAATCTTTTCCTCTCTTATCGTTATTGCCATCCTCCTCCATGTTGTGCAGATCTCTTATGCCCTGTTTTCTGTCCTCTCTCCATGGATGTTGGCCAAGCGAAGCACCCCCTTTCCCTTCTCTTGTAATATTTCCTTCCTTTACCACAGTCCAACTATCTTCCTTCTCTTATCCCCTATTTCACTCCTTTATCATCGTGACCCCTATTTTATAGCTCTTAAAACATCATTGAGAGGGACGATGACAACTTGTGTTGTGGCAATCATGTCTTAAATAGGGGGTCTCATTCCGCTCAATACAAAATTGTATGAGATAACATAAGAACAATTATATAATTTTTTAAAAAAATTTAATTTTATAAGGTATAAAATTGTCAACGCCCTCACTAATTAAGTTCTAAAGATTATTATGTTTTTTGAATGAATTATCATGTATCGATTCATGTCAACCCATTTGTGTTTGAGTTGCATCGTGTAGGTCGTGTTTGGTTGTGTTATCAGGTCATGTCTAATACGTAGACCCTAATTGTTGGTGGTATTGTGAATCTCTTCAGTGTTGCTCCATGCTTGAGCAAGCGTGAAGTTGTCTACCGGTATGTGTGGATCCCCCATATGTTGATCGATGTCAATTTCATCAATTTCACGTTCATTGTCTCGAGGAGCTTCAATGCCTACTCCGTTGAGTGCATCTCGCACATAGTTTAGGAATTCACTCAATAACCTCTAACCTCTATATGCTCATTGGTTTCCTCTGGCCCATTGATGCCTAATTTTTGTTGCTGACCTTCTCGTCCTCTTCTCCAAGTTGAGGTTTCCGAGGATCTCCTCTCTTGTTCTTTGTGCTCATGCAAAGGGTTGTCTCTTTCACTTCCAGGTTGATGGTTCTGTTCAGGAGTGACCCCTGGACTGCCCAACATGACGTCTTAGTAAGTTCTAATTCAAGGAAAATGGAAAAAATAAAATAAAATGCTTTATTAAAAAAGAGATATAAAGGCATTTACTAAATAAAAGGGACTAGGTAAAAGAGAGCAAGGACAAATACAACAACAACCAACAACCAAGTCTTTAAGAGTGTGAGTGACGACAAATATTATAATTTTTTTTCTTGTAAAATTGTAGGCAGCTAGGAAAAGTAAACTACAAAAAAGGTGTCTTACATACTTTGAAGTAACTTCATCTTCCTTTCTACTGATTGTTCCGTGTATCTTCAGAATTCGAATTTCACTATCATTATTTCATTTCTCATTTTTCTTATGTGGATGATTTAAGATGAGACTATATTGTTTGTTTCTTCCAACATCTCATCAGTTGTAATTACAAAAAGTGGATTACTCTCTGTCTCTCTTTTTCTTTGGACTTTCTCTCTAATAGATATTAGAACTTAGGAAGCTTTCTTACATCCTTGTCTCTCGGAGTGACATCAAACTGTGTCCTGATGTCCTAAGAGTAGTACAAGAACGCTAATCTGTTTTTTTTTTTCTCTCTCCACTCTGCAATTTTTCGCAAGTTAATACCATGCTATCTTTAATTCAAGGGAAAGTTAAGGAAGAAAATGTTTTGAAGTTTCTCAGGGCTTTTAGAACTATTATCTTTGTCCCATAGGGAATTTAGTTACCAGGATTATCCTATATTTATATTCAGGTTTTCTTGGTTGAATGACAAGAGTTCAATATTTCCTTCTCATTTGCCTTTTTGTGGCTGGTGATGTTTAGTGTCTGCAATTGGAATGCGCCTTGTAGATTCATTCTTTTCACCTTATCCTTAAAATTGACTCTTACACAATTCATGATCTCATTTGGTTCTTGCAATAATTTAACATGTAGGTGGATATTATTATGGAAAGCTTAAATTCCCACCTGATTACCCATTCAAGCCTCCCAGTATACGGTATCAAAATTCTTTAGATGATTTTTCAATTTCATAGCTGCTGGTATACTAAAGATTATTTGCTCGGATGCCATTAACTGAGTATTTCTTTTTTGTCCAGCATGATAACTCCTAATGGTCGATTTAGCCCCAATGTTAGAATCTGCTTATCCATGAGTGATTGTAAGTTTCTAGTACAGTCCTATAATAAATTAACTTTCTAGTCTATTGCTGTTGAATTTCAAAAGAAATTGATCTATTTTGAGTTAGACTTGTGATTGTTATGCTCCTTTCAGTTCATCCAGAGTCTTGGAATCCTATGTGGTCTGTATCGAGGTAAGATATGAAGCGCAATGGGAATGGCAAGTTATAGATTTTCCATTTCTTGACTTTTATCCTGTATTGTTTGAGCCTTCATTTGCATACCAGGAAATAGGTATGATCAATACATGACTAACTGTTGTTATGCTGTTCTATTTTAGTTATGCCCCTTCATGTTGATGATTAAAATTGCATAGGGTAATTATTGTTCCTCTAATAATAGATTCTGATGTTTATTATTCCTGGTGCAGTATCTTGACAGGACTTCTATCCTTCATGGTAAGTTGGAATCATATTAATATTTTTTCAATGCTTCTAATATGGGCATTTTAGTTACATTTAGATTTCTTATACATGTTGATTTTGTTTATGTACATCGAGCAACATAATATGAAATTTAGTCCACAGTCTAAAGATTTTAAGTGAATTAAATTGAATACATCATATCAACGTTCAAAATCTCATTCCGTGCCGCCCGACACGGACAACTTTTACCGTTCCATAATGTCGCGCGTTGGATGCGAGTTTGATGCGTCGTCCCGAACTGCGTCGCATTGCAAGCGCCTCCAGAGGCATCGCGGGACCCCTCCTGCGCCACCAGAAGCGTTCGACGTCGGACGCCCTTGCGATGCCCTAGCTAGATCACATCGCATCGCAAACTCTAGAGGCGTCGTGGGATGCTTCCGGCACCACCGGACATTGCCGGAGGAGTCACGGGACGCCGCCCGAGGTGTTGTGGGACATCTCCGACGCCGCCTTAGGCAGCCCGTGACGACTTCAACAGCTCGCAACTTCAATATGCGATATTTCGATTATCTCAAAAGAATATATTAAAAATAAATAAATATTTTTTTATTAATTAATATTCTGAAATTTTATCTTTTACTGTTTTAAATTTTCTTTTTTAATAAATTATATTTATAATTTATTTATTTTATTATTTTGTATTATTTTAAATTTTATTTAAAATTTTTAAAAAAATCTAAAAATATATAATAATCAGATTTATTTTCTAATAAATTTTTTATTATTGTGTATTGTTTTAAATTTTATTTAAAAATTCTAAAAAAGTATAATAATCGGATTTATATTCTCATAATTTTTTTTATTATTTTGTATTTTTTTACTATTTTACAGTAATCGATATTCAGATATTTTTTACTATTTAAAATACATATTATTTTAATTAATAATTAATTAAATGAATAAATAGTTAATTTATATAATTATTATATATAAAGTAACATCTTTGTGTTAATTATTTTTGCTAACAAATACTAAATTGTTTAATAATTGAGAATTTATATAAAATCAATATACAATTTATTTTGAAATTATACACAATAAACATATTTATCTAATAATTACTATATATATAAAAAATACCGAAACTGTATCGGCATGACACGATACGATACATGACATCTTTGGTGAGCATTCTGAAATAGTATGACATCTTTGGTGAGCATTCTGAAAATAGTTAGTGATTGCTTGTTTTCTTCAGTAATTGATTATTTATCTAGTGATTGCTTGTTTTATAGAAATGTGGCCCGGCCCCACAGATAATCAATAGCATGACATCTTTGGTGAGCATTCTGAAAATAGTTAGTGATTGCTTAGTGTACCATTAAGTGAAGTGATTGGCTATTCAAAGGATGTGGCCTGAGTCTTCAATCACAATATACACCACAAGGCCTTTGCAAAAATATGAGATGCTCATTTATATTAGAAAAGCATTTTATACGAAATGATAATTAAGTTATGGGCATAATTTAAGCATTTATTGCCTTTAGTATTTCAATCAGGTCATAGGTTTTTGGTGCCATGGTTCACTCAAGTAGTCTTGAGGGGTCATCAAGGGAGAAAATAATTACTATAATATGAAAGAAATCTTAAGCTACATATTCTTTCTTGCAAAAAAGAGCTTAGATGGAAGATATTCGACTGGTAGAGTATGATCAGTTAGAAAAAAATCTTAAGCAATACATTCTGTGTTTCTTGCAATGATCTAAGTAGAAAGACAATACTGGTGCATTATAATTATTATATGGTAGTCAGATATAGATATGAAAATCCATGTGATGCACCTGATGTTTCCATGAGGAATATCTCATCTTAATTTCATCTATCTTGATGTACATGCAGTTGGACAATCACCAGACTGCTGGAAGCGTTAGATCCTCTGACGATGAAAAACGGAAATTAGCCAAAGCTTCTCTATCATACAATTGTGAAAAGTAATTTTCTTTTTTGGTGTGTTACATACAAAGCATTTTCTTTTATTGCTCATTTAATCAGTCATCAAATACTATCTGTCCGAACTTTTCAAGGTTTGGGCTCTAGAACTTAGGTCTTTCCACAACCTATCAGTGCTATGCCCCCATCACCACCACATCCGTCCATACTGCCAATCACAGTCAGAAGCTAAGATATCTCAACTATTTATGGACGCCCATCGATGTGGGTCTTTTATCAATACTTGGTTTATGACCTTTTAATTGAATGAAGAGTACTCGATATTATTGCAATTTCTTCGAATAAATTTTCTCTCAGAACCTTCTTCTTGCTCTTCTTTTATCTTAATCAAATCATCTCACCTGATAAGGTTGTCATGTTCCAATTTGCCACTGCACGCCACTCCTAACTCTACATTGTAGGTAACCAGTGAAACCATACACATTTATGGCTCAAGTTTGATTTAGACGCTTGATTATTGAAATAAGTTCAGGTTGCAGTTTGTTATTGCTAATTGCATACAGTGTGGTCGATTTCATGCTAAAATGTTAGTCTTATGATGAACAAGGCATGCAAATTTGAATATTTCTATTTTAACTACCTCGAGCCTTGAAATCTCACACTAAAATTTAAGATGCGAATACTGGCCAATCTCACACCTCTTATGATAAACAAGGCCTGCAAATTTGATCATTTCTGCTGACTGCCATATATGAGTTAACCAGATATCACATACGTTTGTATGCATTTGTTTTGCTTTGACTTTGTCTGTATTGTTATGCATTCACAAACTCATAATTTGCTTCATGAAAAAGCAAAAATTGTTCGAACTTCAAGAAGCTCTTCCCAGAATACGTAGAGAAGTACTATCAGAAACAGAACCGCAAACAATTGGTTGCCCTACAGTCAGAGAATAATTTGCATCCTCGCTCCGCCTCAGTTGAACCGGCTTTACTGCAGGATGATTCGAGAGACGAGCTCATCTTGAACAATGACCCAGCGCGGGGAAGGCAGAGTAAGCCAGTGCCATTTTGGTTAGTGCTACTGTTATTATCTGTGTTTGGCATTATGATAGCTTTACCACTCCTTCAAATTTGAAGTTGTAAGGGAAATATATACCCCCTTTCACTTTGGTATAGATTTGACACCAAAAGTCACTAATTGCTAGATTGTGGTGCATTATAGACGTATAATTCTAGTTGTTTGGCATTGTAGTACCACTCAGTTCATTGTTCTTCAATTGGTGAAATGACTACCACATAATTGAATCCTTCCTTTTCATAGAGTTTTACTTAATCAATAACCACCATTAAAATTAATGTATTACTCATGATCCTTCTTTAAGTTTAAATGATTAAATTACTTATTCCTTCATTAAAGTAATTATCGAATTAATTTTGTTATTGTACCGTGTATGTAATTAAATGTAACCTGTGATTTTAAAATATAATAATAATGTAAGTGAGAATATTTATTTTGTAATTATTATATAAAGTTTACCTTTCAAACTCGATTCATGAGTGATAATTTTATTCTACTTTTCTCAGATTTTATTATGATTTTATTTGAATAAATATGTTTTGATTAATTTTTTCATAATTTATTTAGTTAATCTTAGACTCAAGGTAATCACTCTAATCTAATCAACTAATCTTGCATTCATCTAAAAGGTGCCAATATCGATAAATGTAGAGGCGTTAACAAGCCCGTGCCCAAGATAGAATTAGGCATTGACACAAACACACAGTGACTTATAGAAATCTAAAACACTAGACGGTAGCAGTAGAAACATGTTTCTGAATGCAGCAAGTTCATTCCACACAATACGATTAAGCAATGGCAGCATCAAACAAATGTCACTTAGCACACAGTTCATATTTTAATTTTAAGGATCAGATTTCTAATTACTTAGATAATAGTGACTTCATAATTGCGGACAGCAGCGATTAAGTGACTTTAGGACTGCCCTCCTAGACTTCCATGTCCGACGACCTTGCTGGAGCATACGGGGTTTTCCTCGCCAACCTGCAGAGCAGTAGCAGCCATTAGCAAGGCTACTAGTCAATTCCAACAACGACGGTATCTAAAAGTCAAACCATGTGTGCAGTGATTTTTTTAAAGAGAACTTAATGGAAGAATAGTTTTGAAACTTCAGGGTTGATTTTTTCTATCTAGTTAAACAAATAAAAAAACACAAGTGTGAATCTTGATAGCTTGATAGTGACTTTCTAAATAGAACTACAGTAAAGTTGCATGCCTTGTGAATGATTTATTCTTCTTTGAAACTGCTTGCAGTGACAGCCATAAATATAGAGAAAAGGCCAACTGATGATATTGCGACACATCTAGAAAAAAAATGATTAATAAGATTTTTTTCAATCTCCGACGATTGATTCGGCCCTATGAAAATTTTTTATCGACCGTCAAGATAAATCGAAAAATATTTGCGATGGGCGGTCTAAAAATCCAGCGTCCCAAAGTTCACGTCCCATTTGAACGAAAAATTCCTACAAATACGTCATAGCTGAGGATTGAATTATAAATATCTGAATAGTGACTAATCGCCTCACCGTTGGACCACCCGAGGCGTTTGCGACACACCTGCTAGAATTGCCTAGTCAGTGCATTTTGATTTTGTTGTTCTTAAATCATCCAAATGACAGTGTTAGTGCTGCAGCGTTTTGATATCCTCATTTGCATGTTTCTTCATGTAATAAAATATTACGAGCATAAACTAGTCTGCCGCCTTTTTTAGCTAAACAATTCTGCAAGCACCCTAGTGCATAGTGTTTGTTTTCCATTTTTTTTTTTTTTGCTCAAGTAATTAAATCTAAAATCAACAAAATAAATCAGAGATTTACTCGAGTCGTTCTGTTTAAAAGCCAAATAAGTTATTGACGGTATTGCAATAAAAGAAACTCTAACCTGTCCCGGCGCTTCTCCAGGAAACGCTGCAGCGACTGCCTCCTTGCAATGGGCAGTTCTGCAATCAAGCATGTTTGTTTAATCATATTTCAAGGAAATTATTATTATTATTATTATTATTATTATTATTATTATTATTATTATTTTAGTTATGTTTTAACATTGGGAATTCTCAATTATTTCTCAGTTTAGGAAAGAGGGAAAGAAACTTTAAATTTATAAAAAGAATTGTTTTAAAACAAGAAAAATTGAGTAAGAAAGTTTTTTTTTCTCGTGCTATTTTGCTAGTTTTTTAGTTTAAAAGAAGATAAATACATACACTCACAACATGAAAACAATTAAAAACATAATTTATGAATGGAGTTGATCATGACCAATAAATAGAGAAGAAATTTCATATATCTATCCTAATTTCTCCTAAATCTTTTTCTCCAAATAAACATTCTATACTTTTTTTTCTGAAAATATTGATAAAAAAAATTCGAAAAAGATACCTGCTTGAAGCAAGAAGAGAGAGGCCGGAGTACCAGATTGTCCTACTGTCGCCGTCGAGCTTTGAAGTGACAGAGATCTGGCGAGCATCGGCCCGAGCGACTCAGCTGCGTTGTGCCCTACCATGGTCATCACCTTGCCGGCCTCAGCCGCGGCGGCCGCGATGAGCATTATCACCTGCGCCTGCTTCAGCATTCACCCAAACAAATTGCAACTCTGATTCATCAATCATACGGGTAACACGAAGATCATCTCCCAAAAACAATCATCAAAAAATATCAAATATTCAGCAAAAAGGGACAAATTTTAACCTTTTCCGGAGGGATCGCGTTGTAAACCCTAGCCTCCCCACCGTATAAAATGGTGAGCGCCGAATCCGAAGCGGCGCACCCTCGATTCGTCATTGGCATCGAGAAAACACCTAAAAAATCGCTCAATATCTTCGGATCGCAGGCAAGAAAAAGAAGAAAAAAGGGGGCAAATTTGCAAACTGAAACAAAGAGGCGGAATCAGCCGTCAACAGAGGAATTAGTACCTGCTGAGAGAGTTCAACCTCGATTCCTTCTTCTTCACGCCCTCAGATTGCTCCATTTCAACTCGCTCTTCTCGAGAAGCAGGGGGGAGGGAACCCTAACGTAACCTCTGCGGAGCAACAGGCGATTCCTATATCGAAACGAGTGCCTTTTCCCGCGGATTTATGGTTTTCTTCCTCGCTTTGCAGATCAAGGAGGCGAAATGGGAGCATTTCAACAGGGAAAAAAAAAACAAGTGGACATTTTTTAAAAAATAAAAAAAAATACAAATAAAATTAAAAATCCAAGTATTTTGTCACGTGTGCTATTCATTTTATTTTTATGGATGTCAAAAAATAATTCGGCCCGACATTCGATCGATTCAAATAAAAAATTAAATTCGGATTGAAAATTTTTGATTAGGATCAGATTTGTGTCGGAGGATTAGATTGAAAATTTTTAAGGATTAATCTGAATTATTTAAATTTAAAGTTTAATAGATTTTTTAAATTTAAAAATTAAGATGATTTTTATAGATATTAATATTAATCTTAATATAATAATAATGAATAATTGAGATAAAAATAATAATTAAAAATCGTTTAAATCGATTAATCAGATCATGATCATATGGATTGGATTCGAATTTAAGAATTTTAAATTATAATCAGATTCAAGTTAATTTTTTAAAATAAATTTAATATCGACCTAATCTATTTAGGTTGTTTT
>JAGFNQ010005491.1:0-144188 GCA_024364735.1 Boesenbergia rotunda
AAAAGTAATTACTTTCACTGTACATAGAATAAGTACATGACTTTCCTTTTATAGAGATAATTTTAATAGAGGAAAGGAAACTAATTAAAGCTAATAATTACACATTATGCTTTTCTTTTTTTTAAATTTGTATATCTTTTACAGTTTGTACTTTCATAAGAAAAGATCCTGGAATATGACTAAATCAAGGATCTGATTTGTATATCTTTACAAGTTGTACTTCCAAAGAAAAAAATCCTGGAATTATGACTCAATCAAGGATTTTAATGAGAGAATTTCCAACAGTTTTTCTTCCTATGGGTTGTTTTGTGCACCATTTTCTTTTTACAATCCAGCTTCTATCATGCCGCAATGAGTTACAGAATGTTGATGTTGCTGCTAGTGTTGGAATCTATTTTATATTTAGTTTGGACGCATAAAATTAGGTCACTCAGGTTCGCCACTGGTTATATTCGTTGCTTTATTTTTCTTCCTATAATTTTATTTGTGCATCATTGGCGATTACAATCAAGCTTCTTGGAAAGATCCATTGTATCCTAGAAGATCCTTGACTTTGTCAGGATCTAGTTCTTTGAATAATCTTGTGTCAGTGCAAGCATAGCTGTGTTAAAGGTTTTGAAGGTATGTGCCAATAATTCTAGATTCATGGCCCTTGATCCCTTAATCTTTTGAGTACCTTACTCTTGTGAGGAAGAGGGGGTTCTAATTTAAGTGTGCATCACCCATCTGTTTAGAGTTTAATACAAGTTGATCTAGTTTGTCCTTAGTATATAAGATGTCAGGACAATTTATGTTCTTATAATGTTACTTTATTCTGAGGTTGGCACCAGTTTGTGAAAACAATTGAAAATGTCCAAAAACATGCTAGATAATTTTCCAGTCTCCTAAATTTCATCTCAATACTAATTGTGACAGGTTGCATTATTATGCTTTGATTCTTGAACCAGCTTGGCATAAACAAATATGCAAATGCTTTGGTAAAAGCCTGAGCATAGCAAACTTTTTAATACACAAGTTTGAATAAAATATTTTGATATTGCTCGCCAAGTTCTTGTATTTTTCTAATAACAAGCTTGAATCCAATCGAGTTTCTTGTTATGACTTGTATATTTGTCCAATGTTCATATTATTATTATTATTATTATTTTCAAATTGCAGCTTATAGAGAAGGAAGCAAATGAGTTGAAGTATAAATTTGGAAGCCCAAGGTGTTCATTGATAGAAGATTCAGGGAGTGGTCAACCTGATGAAATAAATAATATTCCTAATGAGGAGATGCTTCTGGTATGGACATCGAGTCATCAAGTGTTGCTATGTTGAGTTGCATAAATTAGAAGCTTTGTTTTGGTTAAAAGTGACATAACATTTGCTTTATGTTAAGACACTTAGTGAGAAAGGGTACGCCAAACGCATGAAGCCAAACGCCTTTAACCTGGAACATAAAGGAACCGTCGGAAAATCTGTTGAAAAAATGTGTGTTAATGACTTGATGTCTAACTTTATCGTCTGCCGCACACATGACAACATTCTTTATTTCAGGTAATCAAATGGAGTGTGAGGACTATGCCCTCTGAGTAGCTTCTTTCACCTTTTTTGTTATAGCTATGTTAGTGTGACTCTTTAATAGCTATGGCTTCACCATTCCATTAAAGAAGCAATTCTTTAGATGTTCAAGTTTAACTGTGCAGTTAATATTTGTTTTTCCTTTTTCTTTTCTTTTGTCTCTTGTTGTTGCAAGTATGATGATTGAAGAAGAGTTAGTTAGATGCTCTTCTGTTGATGAATTGGAAACGATATTTTTCTGGCTGGATGAGAATTTTTTTTCTTTGTTAAAAGTTAATTCTTCTCAATTTCTCATCAACTGCAAAAAGGAAATATGGTGGTGTTCCTGTCTACTGGACAATATTCTAGGAAACGCTTTGTTAAGAGGATCTTTCAGAGGCTAGATGTGGATTGTTTCTTCATTTCATGTTCTGAAATATAGTAGATCTACTGCAGCTGTTTGCAGAGTCATAATCTTTCAGATGAACTTTTAAGTAACCCTAAAGTGGTTCTTTTGCTTACCACTTGCATGAGTATTGTATTTTCACTTATGCTCATCTTGTAAGTGGTTTTCTTGAAATTGTTTCATCAGATTAGTGTATTTTTCTGTTGAGTTATATTAATTCTGCAAGTGACAGTAGACCGCGATGCAAAATATTGTAAACTATTGCTTCAACATCTGATGGCTAGACTGGTATCCTTCATTCAAAATTTTTTCACACGGTAGTGTAAATTTATGGTTCAACATGAATAGAGTCCTACATAGTGTAAATTTATGCAAGTGTATTGTTTGCTCGACTGTGTCCAAGCAAATAAACCATCAATTAATAGTTGTTCATATTAATCATATTTTAATGTTGTGTAAATATATAAAAAACAATCATTACATTTTTTTTCTGGACAAATATCAAATTTGAAGTGTTAGGAATGTTAACCCGCTACATAATGGATAGACTAAGATTTCTATCATAGAATGCATGCCAAGTTTGTGACTAGTCAAATGTCTGGTGCAGTGACGAGGGCACGGTTTACTCTGCTCGTGCATATCGAATACCAGAATGTTCTAGGACTGCAGCTGGCACCCCATTGGTCCAGGTTCTTCACTAATTCCTTCATAGTTTTACATTTCTTCTTGATATGGTATTTATATCTCTTCTAAAATTACCTTTTCTATGGTTCTGTCCTAGCTTCTACCCTTGTCCGAGGGGGAGAGAATAACCTCAATTATTCCTGTCAGTGATTTTGTTGAGGATCTATACCTAGTAATGTTGACAGTGAATGGGTACATCAAGAAAGTGTCTTTGAATTCCTTTTCAGAAATCAGATCTCCTGGAATCATTGCAATTCAGTTGGTTTGTCTGTTAACTCTACTTATATTTTTATTGATTATGAAATGGAATTATTCAGATTTTATTTGCTACAGGTCCCTGGTGATGAATTGAAATGGGTTCGTCTCTGTGGAGACACTGACCTTGTTGCTTTAGCTTCCCAGAAAGGAAATGTCATTGTGAATTATTGTAGCAAGGTCAGTATGAACTCTATAGTAACAAATATGTTTAACCTATATTAGCTATTTTAGAAAGGTGCTTCATTGTAACCATTGTGTCTGAGTTCATCACTGAACACAATTTAGTCAGACAAAGGCATTACTTTTCTGAAGACAGTGACTTATAGTAAAATGATTCTGGGTTGGTTAAGTTTTGAATTAATAATATGAATATTTGTTTTCAATAGACAAATATTGATGATTGACTTCAATTCAAGGCAACTTTGTTAGAGATCGTGATCAGGGTAATGCTGATGGTCTTATGAATGGAGTCAGCAGGATCCTCTTTGTTTATTGATTTTTCTTCTCCTGGGTACAATTTTGTTCAACTGCGCCTCCAATGTCCGTGGCATTTTCCATTATATGATAACTTTGAACTAATATCTAAATTTATGGTCTAAGTGAAATGCTCACCTTCGATGTTTGAAGCCTCACCTCAATGTGTATTCCAGTAGTGTTCATTTTGATTCTGTTGTCATTATATCTTCCCATTGTGCATTGGCCATAATCCTTCCAAGAGAAATTAATGAAATTAAAATCCTCCCGTTGCCATAATCCTCCCATTGTCGTAATATTTTTACCAATTCAGGTTTTCATGTTTATTTTGGCTGAACCAGTTAGAAATCTTACACTTTGCGCATGTCTTCCATTCATATAGTTTACTCAGTCTCCTTATCTACTGCCCAGCTATATTAAGCCGAGGGCTTGCATTGTTTGCTTATAGATTGACCATCTAATACTTGGTTAACATATATTATGTGCTCATCAGCTTCAACTGCTTGGGAGGAAGGTAGGAGGTGAGACTTCAATGAAATTACAAGGAGATGACAAAATGGCTTCAATGGATGTTATACCAGCAGTTATAAAGAAAGACTTGCAGAAATTGTCAGATAGTAGCAGCAGGTTGCGTTGCTCTTCATTTAGAGTTTAGTGAGAATGCATATCCACTTAGCTGAACCACAATGACAGACATATATGAACATGATTTCATTCTATGTTGCATCTCTGATACTTGTTTGCTTAAGCTGTGTGCCGAGTACATCTGCAATGCTTCATCTCACCAAAATCATAGATACCAAGTTACCAACGGTGTACACCTGATAAATAAGCATCAAGAATTCCCTATTTGTTCAAGTTTTCTCGTTATTGTAACTCTATTGCTTATCCTTGTTTGCTTAGGCTGTTAAGCTGCCATGCTGATACTTCAGCGACCCTAAATCTTGCCACAATGACACATAACAGTTATTTACTGCATCCTATCGTACGTTGAAATGCCACCATTATTACTTCCCTTTCTTTTGTCTCATCCTTGTATAAAATTCTTGCTGCAGAGGTAAAGATCTTGGACCTCCTTGGCTGCTTTTTGTATCTGAAAGTGGTCATGGGAAGCGTGTACCCTTGAGTGCGTTCGAGCTGTCAAATTTCAACAGTAAGGGCTTGTTAGGTTACAAGGTACATTTCTCATATTACTTTGCGCTCTTGATCTATAATGGATGACTGACATGAATAATATTAGATGAACTTAAATACTTGGTTAAAAAAAATATAGTTGGAGCGGTATTGTTTGAATCTTCATTGAAGCAAAAGAGTCATCAAAGGGCACTTCTAAGGTCATGTCATGTGGTTTGAAGAAATATTCTTTGTTATTAGGAAAAGAGTCACTTCGTGGATAACATGGTGCTAAATGGTAATTATCATAAAATTCCATTAGAGTTAACTCACATGATTCAAATAAGATTTGTCGGTTAGGGAGAAATTGGGGGTTTGGATTTTGTTTTTAAACTAGATGTGCTTTTCAAATGCTCTATTTTCTTTTAAGTTGAGTTTATTTATCTTTGGAATTTATTTGTAGGGTAGCAATCACTATCTATACTCTTTGTAACAATATTTCTTTCACTCAAATTAGTAATCAATCTATCTCTTTTTGATAAATTTCCTCAATTAAAGTAGACGGAAAAAAATGCTTACTGAAATTTACTTGTAGCTTCAATATGGTGTTTATGTGCACCAAGAAATTGCTTACTGAAATTGACTTGTAGCTTCAATGTGGTGTTTGTGTGCACCAAGAAATTGCTTACTGAAATTTAATTGTAGCTTCAATGTCGTGTTTATGTGTACCAAGAAATTTACTTCAACAAGAAATTGCTTGATGAAATTTACATTTTTTTGATAAATTTCCTCTATTAAGGAGCACCTTATTCATGTGAGGAGCTTCAATGTGGTGTTTATGTGCACCAAGAAATATATAGAATCAACATGCTTACTGAAATTTACTTGTATCGTATTGTTGCAGCTTCCACCAGATTGTCGTCTTTCTGCAGTCTATGTGGTTGGGTGTTCATTGTCAGGTTATTTACCTTTAGCTGGACTAGTATGAGTAAGTTATTTTATTTTGAAGCAAACATGTGAACTGATTTTTGTCATGTCAAATAAAACTTCCAATCAAGATGGAGAAAGCGATGAACAAGTGGTTCTAGGTAGCCAAAGTGGGACAGTAAACAGAATTAAAGTCAAGGATGTACCGGTACAGTCACGTACTGGCAGGTAATTGGTAACATAAGTTGTCCCAAGACCTGCTAATTTATTTTTATCAACGCACTGATTAGGACTCCTTTTTCAATGCAAATTAGATTGCCTGCGTTGAACATATAGAGGTGGTATGCTTGTTTCTTGTCTAAAATTTCCTTTTTCACCATGAGTCAGTTTGAGATTCATGTCAAAAATAATCCTAAATCAACTTTTACATGTCTCTGATCGCTGTGATTATTTTTTTCATTTCTGTATCATCTGATTAATTTGACAAATCTCTATTGGTCTGATCTCATAGTCTAAAGAATATATTGTATGAAGTGGAGATAATTTATTATATTTCAGGATGGGGGTCATGTTATATTGAAACTAATTATCTTTCTCCTGTTATCTGATTCATGCCAACTTTGAGTGTGATTTGAATATATTCCAACTTATATACATGTATGGGCACGAAGCGCACATACAGAAACAAATCTTTGTATAGCCTTCATGACAAAACAGTGTGAAATTTCTGTTTAGGATTCAAGTGCAACAACTTTATTTTTATTTTCCCATCATTCCTAATTCTTATTGATTGTCTCAATCAAACATATCTTCTATTTTTATTTTAATAATTCCTTTTAAAAAAGATATTAACGAAACTTAAATTAGTCAACTTGTTTAGTCTATTCCAATTTCCAACATATGCAAGCATGTACGATATTGATCAATCTGCATTCATATGCATGGTTTGAAATCTTGAACTATATTAAGATATTGAACATATGCGTTGCATGCCTATGGTCCTCAAACTATTGGTGATGTTGGAATGTCATGTAAGGAGCCACTTGCGCTTATGAGGAGTGGGGTTGTCACCTCCAGGATTAGTCGGGTCGCAAGAGTCGCATACCTGGATGAATCCCAAAAAAAAAAAAAGTAGTCCCTGCTATAACATTTGCAAATGAGCTCTGATACGCTCAAGGAAAAAAACTCAAGGAAAACCTCAAGGAATGATATGACAGTCAACATGCACACACCCGATTGCCGTCCAGACACCGTCGGCGGCCTCTGAATCAAACTATACCCTGGGGGGCACGGTGAATCTGTGCGGATCGTTGCAATTGCGATGTCATGTCATTCTTTGAGATTTTTTTTTTTTTGAATTTTTTCCTTGAGCATAGTATTTTTCTTTGCAAATTCACTTGGAAGACTTAGCTTTTCAACATAACTGTGTTTATCTCTTTGGTCTCAAAATTTTCTATATTCATTTTGTTTTAATGCTATGGCTTGCCCTTGCTTTTGTTATCAAAATAACACTGCTAAGTTGAAACTATAAATGTATTTAGCGGAGTGATTCTATCGCGGTTCGAATCTGGTGGAAAGATCCAATCTGCATCTTTGATCTCTGCATCACCAGATGCTGTTGTCGGCGATGATCGAGTCCGAAGCAAATAACTTCATATTCAGCTTGACCCATCCTGCAGCACAACTATGCTCTGTTAGCTAAAACAAACCATTTTGTATTTGGAGTTCATACACGAACACCCTGTTGTTTGTTCACCTTTGTGACCTGACAAGCTGAATGTACTCAGCTCAATTTTCCCTAGCTGCGGTACGAGATTGTGATGTATGTAGTGTGTTACAATTGTGGTTGAGTTATTGTTGCTCATTGTTATTACTCTGATTTTTTTTTAAAAAAATTTATTTAAGATAGCTATGTGCTGTTGACAGTATTAACATACTGTACACCTGCTAGACTGTAATAATGGCTGCTGGTGGAGTCATCTCGTCTCGTATTAAGATGCCAGTCATTGTGTTCTTTCAGGCCTTTAGACATTGCCAGTGTCAATGGCATACTCAAGTTAAGAGTTAAAGATAATTCCCTGGACGAGTAGTTGACTAGTGTTTGAAATGTTGTTGAATTTGTGTTTAGTAGTTGGTTTTTTGTTTTTCCCATGCATTAGGCGTTGTTGGGTTATATGATAGGTGAAACTTAACGTGAATATCGTGACATTTCAATTGTAATGATCCTCGACGAATTTATCGTGCCTCCCTCCCAGGGTATAGATTGATTCTATACGGCGGTCGGCGGTGTCCAAACGATAATCGAACGTGTATATAAAAATTTTCACGTCATTCACGTTAATTTTCATATTCAAATTATATGTTGTCTATCATTTTTATGATTTATTTTTTTTCATATAATTTATGGATGAATTACGAGGGAGGTTTAGGATGAACCTTATTATTTTTTATCGCCAAGGGTTCAAGACAGTTTAAGCCCAGTAGGGGTATGTCTTGTTCCATCAAGTTGATTTGAACAACTCAGTAGAGCAGTGGGGCCTAAACGGGACACGAAGGGTTTCATTGGGCCTTTATTTGGGCAATAAAGGCACAAATAAAGGCCCATATGAACATTTAGTTGGGTCTTCAGTGGAGATGGAAGACTTCCGCTCGCGAAGAATACTCTCCCTGTCCCGACCGATGCCGCTTCCTTCCCCCGTCCGCCGACGGCGCAGCCTCCTCCTCCTGTAGCGGGTCGCAGGTATTTCCTTCCTTTTCCACTCCGTTTAATCGTCGTTGGTATTCTTCTATTCTTTGCAGAGAGATGCTCCCCCTGTCCGTCTGTCACCTAACTATCCTGAACCAGCAGCTAATGCTTCAGAAGAGACCATTGACATTATGGAGCATCCAAAGACAATGAGTGCCGCTCTAGTTGAAGCTGCAAAGAAGGTCTTTTTTTTTTTTCTTTCTGTCTCATCGTACTGGATTGCAGTGAATTTCCCATAAATCGTGCACTTTAAGTGTCCTAAGAAGTGGAAAGTTTAGTGATTGTCATGGAAATGGGACAGATTAAAACTAGTTGATGAAAACCAGAAGATGAAATTTTCTTTGTAATTTTTAGTGATCAATGCCATACTTTTTTGTTGATTGATATATTTTCTCGTGCCACTCTGTAGCCTTATCTTGTGTTTTAAAAATACTGATTATACTTTCAAGTTCAACCTGAAGAAGTATTATGTCTTTTCTAAGTCATCACTGTATCCTCTTTATTTCCACTAAGCAGAATGTTTCTTTCATAGCAGTTTGATGTCCTTGTTACTGCCTTGCCCTTATCAGGGGAAGAGGCTCAGCTCAAAAGAATTGCAGAACTCCAGGTAAAATGAATAATTTGGCTTAGTTTTCACAGTTCACATTGAAATGAACTGGAGTTTTGGAAGGCAAAACAACACATCTCTATGTTACTACTACTTTAGTGAGCTGAAACTGTCTGTTATTCATTTGATTTTCAGGCAGAGAATGAAGCAGTACGTTTGGAGCTTCAAAAGCAACTAGAGGCCACAGGCATGTTGTGTTCCTACCATTCTAAAGTGGAGTTTTTCAGTTTTCTTGTTTGTAATGTGACTACATCAAATCATATTATTTTTTATATGATGGTTTATTTGATCCAAAACCATACACTGTGTTTATTATATCTGGACAAAAGTTTGAGAAACTAGCATTAGTTTGTTTTTGTATGAAAAACACGATACAATAAAGGTTGTTTATCCTTTGATATTTCATTTTAATGAAAGATCATAAAGATAGAAAATTCTTGTTTCCATATTCTCATTGAACAAAATGAAAGAAGATTCCACTGCCTTTTTTTCTTCATGCCTTAGGTAACATTATTCCTTATTTTCACAGCGTACTTTCGTCTTGTTGATTCAGAAATATTAATACTTGGGAAGTCACAAAGAATACAAAAGACTGATGTTTCTCTAATACACTCTTCGGTAAAAGATGCATACCAAAGATACGGAAAATGCTTCCTAGTGTTATTTTTTTGTTAATTATGATCTACCAAAGTGTCCAATGTAAAGTAATTCTTCTTACAATTTACTATTCTAACTTGTTTAGCTTTTCAAATGTAAGGCACTAGATAGGTGAATTATTATAGGTAATATGATATATGTTTAACTTGCAAATGGTATATAATGGTGTTAAATTGTGGAGTCTCATGTATTTAATTCTTTTTCGACCACTTATCTTAACACAGAGAAAGAGTTGAAGCAGGTTCAGGGGCTCTTCGATCAAGCGGCAGATTACTGTTTGAACCTTAAAAAACCTGATTAATCAAATTGCCGGTAAGTTAATATGTTAATTTTATTGCAACTTTATTTACCATGCTGTTTGTTTTTAGATTTTGGAGATGTGTTTAGATGGAATTCATTTACTATTGCAGCAGATATTTTTAAGGGTATTTCAATAATTAGAATGGTTTATTGTCGGGCAATTTCAATTTGAAGATTTTTTTGCTTCTTCCACTACTCCGTCCCTAAGCCCTATAAGACATGACAAGTTGACATCCATATGTTCCAATTATTTAGGTTTGGCTATGCTTCACCATTGAGCCATATCAATCTTATTGCGAATATTGTTGTGACAGTTTTTCATTGCTCATTAAATCCTTCATTTTTCCTTCCAAACTTATTAATATTGGGATCGATTAATGATTGTAACAATCTATACTATTCCCTTCAATTGACTTGTCTTATATACAGAAAAGTAATTGATGGTATATATCATCTTCGATCTTCCCCTTGTCCTCTAACTTTTTATTTTTTTTCTTTGGCCAGAAACAATTAATCATGGTTGGGTCACGATGGTCAGTTAACTGCTTTTGTTCACCATCAAAGCAAAAACAAAACCAAGATATTAAAACTCCTACTTAATGCTATATAATTATAGTCTCTAAGACAAAAACTATAGTATTCTTACTAAACTTGGGTACTTTGATCCAAGTAAGCTATATTTTGGGATTTATAAACCTTTCAAAACCTAAATATTCCGAATTTCTGGGTCATAGTAGACAAATCCATTTGATCAAGTTTCTGCCCACTCTTATATGTATCATTGAATGGCATATATGATGTCCCCATGGGATACCTAGTTAGCTAGAGGTTGACAGATTTGCTACAATAGGGTAGAGATCAAATTTTGGCAGGTGCGTGCCCTAGGGAAAAAAACTCTTCCCATCTTCTAACCATTTGGCGGTCGGCTCATAGTTGTCACAAGCGCAAGGTGCAAAAAAAACACTCAAGGATCTTGGGGCTTAAAGTACAAAGCGCAAAGCAAAGCGCGAGCTTTATAGAAAAAAACGTAATAAACAAAAGAACTATTATATGTATCAGTGTTGTGTTAGTAGGAGCCCTAGAGCCAATTATGTAATGATTGACTAGGGACTTTTTGTATCATATTCTATCATTATTAAAGACATATTTGGTTATTATATTTACTGTATTTTTGTGCCAAATAACCAAGTATAATAATGCGCTTATGTAGTATGTTATTATCTACATTATATCGATTGGTTGAATCGATAGTGAAATAATGTAGAGAACACTACACTAAATTATTCCTAGTGAAGCATTAATATTCAGTGACAATATTAATGCATGGAGACTAACATGTAGGTCAATTGATGACTTGAGCTCACAAGTTATGGATATGTGATATCAAGTTGACACATGGGTATACATTAGAGAATGTGCATTGAATTGACCCGCCATGAGAAAGTTTCATAAATTGTCATATGAGTGTCATAAACTTTCTCATGTGACTATTAGTATGAATAGTCCTTAGACTTGAAGTCACTACGGTTCCTTACATAAGGAGTTATGTACTTTGGTATCGTCAAACGTCACCCGTAACAGGGTGTACTATAAAGGCGACCACTGGGTATGTAATGAATTATGCGGAGGGATATGAGTGATGTAGATGAGATCTATCCCTCCTATATGACGGGAGTGATATCTGTGGGTCCCTTGATCGAGTAGGACTACTGAAACGCATGACCATGCTCAAATGAGTCAATATGAGATATTGAGCTCATTTGTTTGAATGAGTCTACTCGGGGATCAAGAAACACAAAGAATGATCGAGGATGACACGGTCTATGCCTCATTAGTCAATCTAGATATCAAGGATAGAAGGACAAGGTCATACATTATCATAGTCACGGAGGTTTAGTCGGATCTCGACTTTTCTTGTTACTTGGGTACCAATGATGCATTGCTAGATGCCGCTCATTGCTTATGTGTCTAAAGTGTTTAGGCGCATTGCCAACGTCGCGAGAACCAATTGGGTCACACACTAAGGACATGATACTCCGGGAAGTCTGATCGGGAGCCCGAGTTGGGAACTCGGGAGATCCGATCGGGAGATATGATCGAGAGCTCGAGTTGGGAACTCGGGAGATCCGATCGAAAGATCTGATCGGGAGATCTGATCGAGAGCTCGAGTTGGGAACTCGGGAGATCTGATCGGGAGCTCGAGTTGTGAACTTGGGAGCTCGGGTCAGGAGCTCAGGGACTTGGTCGGGAGCTCGACGCTCGGCAGACTGAGTCGGGGGCTCAGCAGACTGAGTCGGGGGCTCGGCAGACTAGGTCGGGAGCTCGGCGACTAGCTCGGCAGACTGGGTCGGGAGCTTGGCGACTTGCTCGGCAGACTTTGTCGGGAGACCTGGTCGGAAGCCCGAGAGGCCCGGTCAGAATTTCATGGGGAAATTCATTAAAGTGTTTAATGAAGGAAAGAGAAAAGTCTTTCTTCATTGGATAAAGAGAAGGTGAAGAGTCACTTAAAAAAATGTGCTCTTTATTGGCTTTAATGAAGGGAAGTTAAAGAGATAAAAGACTCTTTATATTCATGAGATGTATATAAAAGAGAGTTTAGTCATTTTGAATGAAAAGTGTGTGTGAGCCTTCCCTTCTTCTCTTCCTCCTCATCTTTCTCTTCTCCTTCTTTGGCCGAAACTCTATTGTAGGGTTTTTGGTGTTCTGCGAATTATCTCAAGTTAATAGCACAAATAAGGTAGTTCTTCCCGAAGTTGAGAGATCGTGTCCGTGTGGATACGTATAGAGGCACGGACACTTGAACATGCGAGTGATCCAGCACATCTTGGACGAGCGGATAAGCGAAGGGCACGTTTCAAAGATATACACTTTAGATAGATCTATTAGATAGATGAATTTTGTAGGAGTTTTTCTTTCGCATGGATCGCTCGAGGCATCTTGTTTCCGCTGCGTTTTGTGTTTTGGTGCCGCGAGATCCCAACAGTGGTATCAGAGCCACTTGCGAAAGATCGTACAAAATTTTATGCATTTTATATGTGATATAGATATGACAAGATTTAGTATGAGTTGCATATAACTGTGTGATATAGAAGTCGTGCTCCCGACCTCCCTCTCGGGAAGACAAGCCTCTGAGGTAAACCGAGCCGAAGCCTCTCGAGGCCAACTCTGGAGGACTGACGCTCGGGTCGTCCCGGGAGAGGGAACCCCGAGAGCGTCTTGGGAAAGGGGAGTCCGAAGGGTCTCGGATTCATTTGATGAATCAAGGGCAGCGACTCATTCACGGGGACAGCGAATCAAGGGCAGCAGTGAGTTTCTGCTCAAGGGGCAAATTTTGTTTTTGCACTCATAATAAAATCAATGTCCTAAATCTATTGTGTATGATTGATGACATGATGCATGGTTATGACCTTAACCCCAATGTGATTGGATGTATATGCGTGTGTGTGCATGTTGTAATGTAATTCATAATACGGCCTACGTGTCGTGCCTTGTCTCTATTTTTCCTAGTTGTAAAAATAGATTTAGACTCGAATGTAACTTGAGTTTTCCTAAATTGTAATGTACAAAATGAGTGGAGTGCCTATTGAAGGATGAAATTACAAGAAGGATGCCAACCACACGTGATGACCGAAGGATGCACTTGGAGAAGATGTTATCCCTAGGTTGACCATTGATCTTCTCATTGGCTTGAGAAGACTGTAGTATAAGGGTCATAACCATGTCACGTTTTATTGCTTATATATTGATATGTGCAATTTGTGTATGTGATGCATGATTAGATAAATGTTTATCTTAATTAAGTCAACTCAATATGTCTACCAAAGTTTGGTACTCATAAACTATCTCGATCATTTGTTGTTGGGTTTCCAAAGCAAAGCAACGCATTTTATCTTGGTAGAGTGCGAGAGGACAATTGTGATATCCCGCTATCGAACTTTGGGTGAGACTTAACTAAGTCACCGCAATTGGATTGAGAAACTTAGAGGCATATCCCAAAAGTTGGGAAAATTTGAGTAAGAGGAAAATTATACTAAGTTTTGGGCGATTAGCCAAAGCTAACTCAAGATGATGTGTAATGTGGATCTTGACCCTTTGTTTCAAAGAGTTGCATGAGATGTAATTGGTAAAATGTTACCTACCTAATTATACCAAGTCTTGGGTGATTAGCCAAAGCTAACTCAAGATGAAGTATAATATGAATCTTGTCCCACATGAATAATGATTGCTATTTGGTTTGGAGCTAGTAGTATTGATAAATTGAGTTTGCCTACATCCATGACTAGCCCCAACCAAAGCTCTACGATTCAGTGGGAGCATCATTTAATTAAAGGCCTAATTAAATGAATTAGATATGATACTTATTTCTGCATAATTTTACTGTTGTAGATCACCATGTCATCTAACACGTCAAATACTCTCTCTTTGCGATCCGTCCTTGAGAAGGACAAGCTCAACGGAGCTAATTTCTTGGACTGGTACAGAAACTTGAGGATAGTCCTCAAACAAGAACAAAAACTGTACGTTCTAGAGCAACCTCTTCTAGAAGCACCCGTTGCTACCGCCACCCGTGCCGAAAAGGATGCTTACAAGAAGCATCAGGATGATGCACTTGATGTATCATGCCTTATGCTTGTCACCATGAACTCTGAGCTTCAGAAACATCATGAGAACATGGATGCACATGATATGGTTGAGCATCTAAAACAACTATATCAAGGGCAAGCTAGGCACGAGCGGTTTGAGGTGTCTAAAGCCCTATTTGCATGCAAGATGCAAGAAGGAACTCCTGTAGGAATTCACGTACTCAAGATGATTGGGTATGTCGAGAACCTTGAAAGACTAGGATTTCCACTGGGCCAAGAATTGGCTACAAACCTTATCCTGCAATCGTTGCCGGAAGGATACAATCAATTTGTCATGAACTATAACATGAATGAAATTGATAAGCCTTTGCCTGAGATGCTCAGCATGTTAAGAACTGCTGAACCCAATCTCAAGAAAACCAAGACCAGTAATGTACTGATGGTAAACAAGAGTAAAGGCAAATGGAAGCCCAAAGGCAAGGGTAAGACCCAAGCCAAAGGCAAGGCCAACTCTACTACATCCAAGGCTAAAGGTAAGGTGCCTAAGGAAAGGACCTGCTTCCACTGTGGTGAGACCGGATATTGGAAGAGGAACTGCAAACATTACCTGAAGGAAGTAAAGAAGAAAAAAAGTGAGACTTCTGCCTCAGGTATTTTTGTTATAGAATTCAATCTATCTATCTCTTCTTCTTGGTATTAGATACCAGATGTGCATCTCATATTTGTACTAATGTGCAGGGCCTTCAAAGAGCTAGATCATTGACAAAGGACGAAGTGGACCTACGAGTAGGCAATGGAGCAAAAGTTGCTGCTATTGCTGTAGGAACATATTCATTGTCTTTGCCCACTAGGCTTATCTTATAACTAGAAGTGTGTTTTTATGTACCTGCATTAACTAAGAACATAATTTCAGTATCTTGTTTAGACAAAAAAGGTTTTTCATTTATCATAAAGGATAATTGTTGTTCTATAATGTTAAATGACATGTTCTATTATAATACACCACTTATGAGTGAACTCTATGTTCTAGACCTAGAGAACCCAATCTATAACATAAATATCAAACGGTTCAAACCCAATGAGGTAAACCAAACATATCTCTGGCATTGTCGCTTAGGACATATAAATGAGAGTCGCATATCCCAGCTCCATAAGGATGGATTACTGGACTCATTTGATTTTGAATCATATGAGACATGTGAATCTTGTGTTTTAGGTAAGATGACCAAGACTCTATTTAGTAGACACGGCGAAAGAGCGACAGACTTGTTAGGACTCATACATACTGATGTATGTGACCCCTTCAATATCGCAGTTAGAGGAGGCTATCAGTACTTCATCACTTTCACTGATGATATCAGTAGATACGACTATCAAGGTTGTAAAAATCGCTAGGCGGCAGTCGGGCGGAGGACTACCGCCTAGCGCTTAGGCGACTTCGGCGGGGCCTAGGCGTTTTTACTGTTTATAGTACTATTCTAGAAATTAATAAGATTTTTCTTGAAATATTTTGCTAGCCCAACAAAATTAACTGAAGACTTCAGAAGATCATGAAGCAAACAAACTCAACTAAAACTGACAACAATACAAGGAAAGAAAGCATGAGCATACTTTATCACTCACCTGGCAGAAAAACTTTAAGGTCATCCAAAACAAATTGCGCTGCATAAATTACCATTTTCTTGACCTGTAAAATTCAAATACTTAAGACACCGTGTGCTTTATAGTATTACGGCTGACATGCGAAAATGGAAATGGATCTAAATGATAATTCAAGGCAAAAGGAAACTCGGAAAGTGGAAATGACAAATCAATATCCTAATTATAGCATTGATTTTTTAGGAAATGTAAAGGACAATATTTCTTTATCATCAAGAGTTCAAGGCACCAGCAATGTATGCGACAAGGTCCTTCACTAGACTACTCAAATATTGCAAAGCGGTTAACTATTAACATGGACATAAGCACTACTTTTTTTCACAGAAAACCATAAATTATGATCAATTTTGTGAACCTAAAGGCAGCTAGAACCAGGGCATTGATTCAATAACAAGTTGAATCCACCATTAGGAATGTTTTCCAAATCAAAAGCATCACCTGATCACAGGCTATTTGAAAATCCTCATCTGGAGATAATTGGGTTAATGAATTACGAAACCAAAGGATGTCTACATCCTGTAATTGAATGATTGGTAATCAACCTTTAAAAGTACTACTAAGTCAGTTAGAAGACAAGTCAATTGTTAAAATGTATCAAGATGAGATCACAATGCAATGTCACTGTCACCAAAATTCTGTTCATTCAAATTTTTTGTAATATTGAAGAATCAAAGTAAAATCAGGATGATGGTGGTGTAGTATAGACAGTTAAAACCATATTATCCAACCAATTCAACATAAAGGATGGGTCAAAAAGGATGCAGCATGCAGAGTATCAGTAGTACAACATGTTAGCAGTTTCTGCTAACAGAATTATATGCAAAGCTATATAAAGAAACTAGGCAGTAAGAGCACGGATAACAATGAGTCGTCACAGGATCATACTGATGCTTATATGGACAACTTAATGCCTATCCCATTGGATAAACTTTCATACACTCAAGCAAGCTATTATCCTAGGCATGCATTCCTCGCATAAATTTGTAGATATGTATGATTCTATCTTATATGAGTTTGCAGCAGATAAAAGAATGGGTGACAGAATATGTTTCACAAACAAGAACATAACAATAGAGCATCACATGTAAATTTGGCTATGAACAACAAAAGGCAAGATAGTCTACAAAGAAATAAAAATGAACCATGCAGCAGACAAATTGAACCTGGGATGACCAGCCCGATCCCACGGAAGTTTCTTACCGGTCACCAGGGTAAATCGGGAAGCGCTCGCGGTGGGCAGTCTAGAAGCTCAGCGTCCCAGGGTTCGTGCCCCATTTGGAGGAAAAATTCCTGCAAAATGCGCCGTAGCTGGGGATCGAATCGTGGATGCCTGGGTTAACGACTAGTTATCATAGTCTACAAAGAAATAGAACTATGAAGGTATGGTCACTTTCACACATCAGTACTTAAGCGAACAGAATATTACAAAGGCCAATCATACACACACACAAGTTGTATCAGCTACCATTTCAAGTTAAGTACATTGTCTTACACACACACACACAAGTTGTATCAACTACCACTTCAAGTTAAGTACATTGTCTCACACACACACACACACAACAA
Source organism: Boesenbergia rotunda (assembly GCA_024364735.1). Classification (NCBI taxonomy): domain Eukaryota; kingdom Viridiplantae; phylum Streptophyta; class Magnoliopsida; order Zingiberales; family Zingiberaceae; genus Boesenbergia; species Boesenbergia rotunda. The sequence continues at coordinate 17,523 of JAGFNQ010005491.1, forward strand.
GTTAACTAAAAGTCTAAAACCCAAAATAACATGACAAATGATAATACAAATATATGATATCTCATTGCATTGTTCATCATCCTGAGAGGCTGAGACTATTCTTCGTCTTCATATTGATTCAAGACACGACCCTCATCGGACTCAAATTCCACATCATTCTCATTTACAACCTCCTCATCCTCGGATTCGAAATCATCTTCATGAAGTCTCTCAATCTACCACTTCTTCGAGGCATTGTTATTTCATCTGCTCCCATAGCATCACTAACTACTTGCCAAGGCAAGCCCTCCTCAACTTCATCATCATCAACCCCTTCAACAATCCAATCTTGTGCATGACTTGCATCACTTGCAAAAAGAACTTCAATATTCCTCTCCTCCCTCTTTTCTTTGTTCAACAATTTTGCATTCAACTGGACGAAAACAAAATTGTTCAATCGATTTGTATCTAGTCTATTCCTTTTCTTTGTATGTACCTACAAAGTGTTCACATTGTTAACTCACTAATATAATAGAGAACACAATAAGATTTTAATAATTAGCAAATAAAAAGTTAGGAGTGACTAAGTACTAACCCCCTCGAATGCACTCCAATTCCTTTCACACCCCGATGAACTAGAAGTCAAAGAAAGGATTCTCATAGCCAATTTTTGCAAGTTAGGAGTTATTGCACCAAAATTTGACCACCATGTCACTACAAAAAATAATTTAAAAAAATGAAAAAAGAAACAAACAATGTTAGTAAATTTAAACTTTAAATAAGGAAAAGATTAAAAGGATTATTATTAGGTTCAATTATTTACCTGGATCAAACTTGTCAAAAGACTCAAAATTCACCGAGCAAGCTTTAATCGCAATAGCTTTCCCAAAAAGAGACTCTTTCATCTTATATTTAGGCAACTCTTCGCTCATAATTGTATTTTTCATGTCAATATTACCCTCAAACATAACATCCAAACAATCAATTATCCCAAGCGAGACATCTTGATCTAAATGAAGAAGAGGATCCTTGTAATGGTAATATGGATTCAAGAGATACGCCGTCAAATATAGTGGACTATCTAGCCTATCTTTAATCCTTGCATCAATAATTTCAATAATAGACTGATAGTTTTTTGGAGCACCACCTAGCGAATTTTTTATATCTTCCTTTGCATGTAGAAGCTCGCCATATACAAAGCCCATGGATGGCTTTCTATCACCATCAACAATTCGAAGCACCTTCACCAAAGGTGCAAAAACCTTCAAGCATAATGTCACACCAGTCCAAAATCCCATACTGATCACCGTTGAGTAAGATGCTTTTCCTTTAACACTCTTGGAAAATTTGCACTGTTCCCATTCATCACTGTTAAACATTGCCCTCAATTGTCCTTTTTTCTTGGCCAAACTCTGCAAAGGTCTTATGGTGAGCATAAATCTAGTCAATGCCTTAGCTTGACCAAACTCTGCAAAGGTCTTATGGCCAAACTCTACAAATCTAGTCACTCCCGGTCTTACAATATCCCTCTTCTTCGTATGTGACCTCATCATCGCCAAAGGTCTTATGGCCAAACTCTACAAATCTAGTCACTCCCGGTCTTATAATATCCCTCTTCTTCGTATGTGACCTCATCATCGCCAAGGTCTTATGGTGAGCATAAATGAAAATAGTCAATGCCTTAGCTTAATCAATGACTTTCTTGAACCTTGGTTGGCTTCCAATGCTTTCAAGCATAAGATTTATCGTATGAGCAGCACATGAGGTCCAAAAGATTGTTGGTCTATTCTACTTCAATAACTTTGCAGCTCCCATATTGTTCGAGGCATTATCAGTTACAACTTGAATAACTTTTTCCGGACAACTTGTTGAATGCATTCTTCCACATACTCGTAGATTACTTCACTTGTGTGTGCGATGTCTGAAGACTCTTTAGAAGAAAGAAAAACAGTGCCCAACTTAGAATTAACACACAAATTCATGATACTCCTCTTCCTCTCACTCCAAACATCCGTCATAATTGAGCATCCATTTAATTGCCACTCTATTTCATGTGACTTTAACAAATCATTGGTCCTTTCAACCTCCTTTTTCAAAAACGGCTCACTCATTTCATATCTAGTAGGAGGTTTGAACCCCGGTCCATACTGACCAACCGCCTCTAACATCAACTTAAAGCTATCTAGTTCAAGAGCATGAAAAGGAATACCGGCTTCATATACCCATCTACAAACATACTCTTTTACCTTATTTGTTCTTTCCTTGCAAATAACATCAATGATGTTTTGGTCTTGCTTGCTCTTTTGTGATGTATACTCGGGGCTGATTGTACTTGCAAATTTATCCATAGGACCGATAGAATATGGTGATTTCATAGACCCTAAAGCAGCTCCCATTTCATCAACATCAATATGACCATCATCATTCCTCTTATCTCCAATATTCACCTCAGATCTCATAGTTTCATGCTGAATTTCCTTCTTTTTTTTCTTATTCTTTGCCTCATTAATTGCATTCCTACACTTCAATTGATCTTCTTTCGTAGACTTTGGACATGGAGCAACATTTTCTGATATTTGTGCGATGTGTTCTTTAAGTCTACGAACTCCTCCAGACATAGGCTTGGAACACAAGATGCATTTCAATTTATCTGGATTGGAGGGATTAGTTAGAACTCCATACTCCCATCTAACATCCTTTGATTTCCGTTTAAGTGATTCAATTGTTGCTGATGAAGATGACTGGGAAACACCAATGGATGCTGATGCTGCAGCAGCAGCACTTGAAGAACTCATCGCAAATATAATGTACCTAAATTACAAAGGATTGAAGAAAACGGCCAGTCGACCATGTTGGAGCAATCGGCCCTAGGATGGTCCGGAGTGACCATGGGTTTTGATGTTTGGGCAAAGGGTTTAAGTTAGGTTTACCCTGTGTATTTGATATGTGTATGTTGAGTGTGCAGGATTGTACAGGTACACATATGGACTTGACTGGACGACCTCAGTACGGTGAAGGATGGCATGGAGGCCAGCTGGAGGCTGGCGTGCGCATCCGAGGGACCATGGAGTGCAGAGACGATGAGCTGAGGGGCGCGGACTTCGAGGCGTACGTGAAGGGTGGCATGGAGGCAAGCTGGAGGCTTGCGTGCGCATCCGAGGGACGAGGGCCAAAGATGAAGAGGGCGCGAAGGCAACAGTCGAGGCTGCGGAGGAGGAGTCAGTCGAGTCGTAAGGGTACGAGTGCTGTGTGAATGTACTCGGGAAGTCCTAGGGGTCGAGTGCTGAGTGGAATGTACTCGGGGAGGCAAAACCCTAGGCTGGAAAGCAGGGCAGTCGACTGCCAGGTTGGGCAGTCGACTGCGTGGACTCACAGAAGGTTTTTCCTTCAGATCAGTCGACTGCCACTGGGGCAGTCGACTGGTGCAGTCGACTGCCCCTAGGGGCAGTCGACTGGTGAAGTCTGGAAACAGCTAAGAATTCGAACGTTGGGGTGTAACAGTCGGATTTTAGTGGTACCAGTCGACTGCCCCTGGAGCAGTCGACTGGTGGCGTGATTTCCAGCCCGAGTCTATTTAAAGGGGGACTCGATCGGGCTGGGGTTTCGGGACGAAACTTGTCTTGGTTAAGGGCAAGTTAGTAGTCTTCGTGTCCAGAGCTTTGTTTGGTGTTGTGGTGAGGTTTCTCCACCCACAAGGAGCGACACGTGATAGCCGGAGGTTATCCGGGGTTTGATCCGCCGAAGGATTGTTGGATTAGTCACCCGACCGGGGTGGATACCAACTAAATACGGTTTGTTAGCGTTTGTTCCTTTGTTTTTATTGTTTATTATTATTGTTTACGCTGCGCATACTAACAACGTAGGAAGAACAAGCCGAGATTTGCTATTCACCCCCCCTCTAGCGTACGACATCGATCCTAACAATTGGTATCAGAGCGAAGGACCGCTCGTGATTGGACTAACCGCCAAGAAGAGCAAAAGCTAGAGGGAAGAACATGGAAGATAAGTTGGGGGAAGACATCAACGCACCACCATCCTACAATCATGAAGGATTCGACCATTGGAAGTCAAGGATGGAAAATTGGCTAGGAATGGATTGGGATTGTAGGATGACCATTGAAGACCCCTTTGAAATTCCGAGAGACAAGCACGGGAAGAGGCTTCGCCCAAGATACTGGACAAATGAACAACAAGAGCAATCTAGGGCAAATGAAAAGGTAATCAATATTTTAGTTAATATTTTGCCTACTAATGTTTTGAGTCGTGTAGGAGAATATCAGAACGCATATGAATTGTGGAGCAAATTGCAAGAAATTCATAAGAACCCTACACAAGATCAATTAGTGGAAGAGGCCGAGGAAGTAAACTCAATAGCCCAAGAAGAGGAGAAAAAGGAAGAAGAATCATCTACCTCCTCAAGTGAAATGGAAGAAGAGAGTGAGAGGTCATCCACCTCATCTAGAGAAGAAAAAGGAGAAGTATCAACGTCAAGTATTGAGGGGGAGGAGAGACCCTCAATCATACAAGAACAAGAAGAGGCCTCTACCTCCACCAAAGCCAAGAGAAAAGATCACATTATATGCTTTGGTTGCAATGAAAAGGGGCACTACAAGGATAAATGCCCAAAAGGTAAAAAGGAGGTACTCTCTAAACCCGGGTTCATTCGATTAAAATCTAACATGAATTGTAGGAATGGAGGAGCCCAAGAGAGAAAAATGAAGATTAGATGCTTCACATGTGGTGAGCTAGGGCACTACCACACCAAGTGCCCAAAGAAAGGTGAAATAAAGAAAATGGAGCATCTAAGAAGATGGGAAAAAGAAGAAAGAAAGAAAGAAGAAAAGAAGTCCACATCAAAGAGGGACTACAAGGGTAAGGGAGGTAATTCCTAAACCTAGATTAAATTGCCATTCATTTTTAAGTTCCTCCATGAATGCTAAGAATCATGCCAATTACCCATCCATGAATATTAGAAATAATGCAAATCATTCATCCATGCATGCTAGATTTCATGAAAATTGTCTTTTTGTGCATAACCATGGTGTTAAATATCATGATAGGAATAAGGATAACAAGGTAGATCATCACTCTAGAAAAATCATGCATTATGATAGGCCTAAGACCTATGTATCCAAGGCTAAAGGCATTAACCCCAAGGAAGGGAAACAAATGCCTAAGAAAATGGGTAGGCCTAGAAATGTCCAAGGTGGACATATGGACACCAAGTTCAAGGACTTAGAGAGGGAAAATCAAGCCTTGAGGGCAAGACTTGATACTTTAGAAAAGACCTTAGAAAGATTCACAGTTGGATCTAAGGGCTTAGACATGGTGTTGGGTAGCATCAAACCCAACTATGATAGATCGGGATTGGGGTACCAATCTAAGACCTCCAAGGGTAATGGAAAGAAGCATGTTGGGAAAACATACAATCCTAGTAAGGAGGGAAAGTCCAAGAATGGCAAGGGAATGCCATCAAAAGGAAAGGAAAATGTCTTAACTAAAGACAAGGGGTCCAAGGTTAAGAGGGTTGAGTTCGTAGGCCAAGAGTCATCGGAGGTTCACCGGTGTGGTTTAACATTTATTGAGTCACCTAGGGAGGTGGCTAGGGCTCAGAGCTCAAGGGGGATGGGGTCCATGGTAGATGGATCTCAAAAGGTTATCCCTTAGGAAATTAGGTGAAATGTGTCAAAAAGGATTGGAAGACTTGGGTAAGTCTTAATCCTAGATTTTGGCACATCAAAAGGTAAATTTTAGGGAGAAAAGGTGAAAATAGAGCTATAATTGACAAAATTGAGGTTTAATAGTGGAATACCATGTAACTCAATAATAAAAATGAGTTATGATCAAGGAGAAGAGAATGCATTGAAGAGAAGTGAGAATTAGAACTTCTAGGATGAGGTTATTTGATACACTTTGGAAGAAGTAGAGTTTTGTGCCAATCTTGGGATCCGGAGTACATTTATTTGGAAATATATTTTTCCCAAGTAAATATAGAATTCACAAATATCCTCGCAAAATTTCAAGATTTTTCGAATTTTCTGGAATTTCTACGACATTTCTGAAATTCACCAAAGAGGGCTGAAATTCAGCCACCAGTCGACTGGTGGCAGGCGACTGGGGGTCGACTGGGAGGTCGACCGGGATCTCTGTTCGACTTGAGAGTCGACTGCCATATGGGCAGTCGACTGGTCTTTGAGAAATTGCAAAAGGGGCAGTTTGGTCAATAAGAAATTGCAAATTTGGTTATGGGATGTGGTTTAGGATTAAAATCCTTGGTTATGACTTCATAGTTCTTGAATAAAGTGTTATCCCATGATTTGATAAGAATTTATTGGATTTTATGGAAATGAAGAAGGATTGATAAGGTTCCCTAGGTATCCAAGATTTAGAGGTTAAACATGGAACATTGAGGACAATTCCATGTGTCGAATTATGATGGATAGATTTGACAAACACATGGAATTAGAAACAAATTTGAAAGTTGATACTTGATGCAAAATCCTTAAGAAACTTAAATGTGTACCAAAAGTCAAGCACACTTGATATTTTCATGATATCATATTTTTCTAAGATAGGGTATATCCTAGCAAGTGTGCTTGCAAACTTTAGAGTTTTTTAGACTTTTGTTGAGTTCTTTTTGGCACTTAGGGAAAGATTGCCTCGGGCAATGCTATAAGAGTGTCAAAGGGGGGAGAACTCGGGTGTTGGGTTGTGTATGACTCAACGTGGTGTCTAGGAGGTTAAGCTGGGTAGAACTTAACCTGGGAAAAATGAAAATTGGGAGAAGACATAAGTAAAGGGGGAGGTTGTCTCCTATTTGCCTTAATTTTCATAAGAAAACTTTTGGGTTTTGTACTAAACTTGGGAATGGAGATAGATACATGGTGAAATATATTTTTCCCAAGTAGGTATGGGTACCACAAAGTTCTCCACGAAATTTGGGAATTTTTGAAGATTTGTGGAATTTCTGGCGCGTTTCTGAAATTCGGCCAGAAAACTGATTATCAGAGTATCAGTCGACTGCCCTCAACTGCCCTGAGGGCAGTCGACTGGTCAGGGCTGGTGTGGGTATCCAGCAGCTGACTTGGGTCCGAGTGATTAAAAACAAGTGTATGGGGGGTTAGTACACATTGTTTAGGACCATTAGGGATTAAAAGAACCGATAATTGGGATATTATTGGGGTCTTTTTGATGTATGGCAAAGGGGGAGAGATGTTGGGCTTAAGTTGGGAAACCAAATTTACCTTTGCTAGAAACCCTAGGTTTAGGGGGAGTTGAGATTAAGGGGGAGCATTGTTGCTCCATTATTGGCGTAAGGGGAACCTTGGAGAGGTTCTTTAAAAGCCTTTGTAAGTCCAATGTAGGGGGAGCTTGGGAGAAGCTTTAAAAAGCCCGGTTTGTGTGGAAAAATCCTAACTCGGAGGGTTAAGTATAAGATGCCTTGGGATAGGATCCATTTTTGCATTGCATATGCATTTATTTTAGCATGGTATTTGCTATTACTACTATCTTGTTTTCCCTAACTTAAACGAATTGCCAAACATCAAAAAGGGGGAGATTGTTGGAGCAATCGGCCCTAGGATGGTCCGGAGTGACCATGGGTTTTGATGTTTGGGCAAAGGGTTTAAGTTAGGTTTACCCTGTGTATTTGATATGTGTATGTTGAGTGTGCAGGATTGTACAGGTACACATATGGACTTGACTGGACGACCTCAGTACGGTGAAGGATGGCATGGAGGCCAGCTGGAGGCTGGCGTGCGCATCCGAGGGACCATGGAGTGCAGAGACGATGAGCTGAGGGGCGCGGACTTCGAGGCGTACGTGAAGGGTGGCATGGAGGCAAGCTGGAGGCTTGCGTGCGCATCCGAGGGACGAGGGCCAAAGATGAAGAGGGCGCGAAGGCAACAGTCGAGGCTGCGGAGGAGGAGTCAGTCGAGTCGTAAGGGTACGAGTGCTGTGTGAATGTACTCGGGAAGTCCTAGGGGTCGAGTGCTGAGTGGAATGTACTCGGGGAGGCAAAACCCTAGGCTGGAAAGCAGGGCAGTCGACTGCCAGGTTGGGCAGTCGACTGCGTGGACTCACAGAAGGTTTTTCCTTCAGATCAGTCGACTGCCACTGGGGCAGTCGACTGGTGCAGTCGACTGCCCCTAGGGGCAGTCGACTGGTGAAGTCTGGAAACAGCTAAGAATTCGAACGTTGGGGTGTAACGGTCGGATTTTAGTGGTACCAGTCGACTGCCCCTGGAGCAGTCGACTGGTGGCGTGATTTCCAGCCCGAGTCTATTTAAAGGGGGACTCGATCGGGCTGGGGTTTCTGAACGAAACTTGTCTTGGTTAAGGGCAAGTTAGTAGTCTTCGTGTCCAGAGCTTTGTTTGGTGTTGTGGTGAGTTTTCTCCACCCACAAGGAGCGACACGTGATAGCCGGAGGTTATCCGGGGTTTGATCCGCCGAAGGATTGTTGGATTAGTCACCCGACCGGGGTGGATACCAACTAAATACGGTTTGTTAGCGTTTGTTCCTTTGTTTTTATTGTTTATTATTATTGTTTACGCTGCGCATACTAACAACGTAGGAAGAACAAGCCGAGATTTGCTATTCACCCCCCCTCTAGCGTACGACATCGATCCTAACAGACCACACACCAAAAAATGAAAACAGAACACCAAAAAATGAAAACAGAAAACTTGAAAAAAAGAATCAACTTCATACAGTTAAACACATACGGTCATATCTTGGCTCGCGACTATCTTGGCTTCTCGCGACTGAGGAGGAACGGGCGGCGGGCTGAGTCGGCTGACGAAGGAGGAACGGGCGGTGGGCTGAGTCGGCTGACGAAGGAGGAACGGGCGGCGGGCTGGTGGCGCAAGGGCGAGAAGATGTGGATTAGTGAGGGCAGGCTGACGGCGTGATGGCGAGGCGGCGAGGAGATGTTGTTTGCCTGCTCGGGGCGGCGCGAGCCGTCTTCGTCCTCACGCGAGGATGATCACGACGCGAGGAGCGCGAGGAGGATCACGAGCCGTCTTCGTCCTCGCGCGAGGATGATCAGGACGCGAGGAGATGAAATGGCGAGTCGGGAGCGTCGGGAGGACGAGCGCGAGGATGATGCAAAGGTTTGCTAACCCTAATTTCTTCTTATGCCACTTTCTATATTCTTATATCAAATTTCTTTAAAAAATTAAAATAAAATTCGGGGCGGCCTAGCCCGCCCAGCCCCGCCTAGGCGGCCACCCGCCACAACCGTGTCGATTCGCACAAATTCGGGGCGGCTGGGGGTCGATTGGTGCCTAGGCGTCGCCTAGGCGCCCGCCCAACCCGATTTTTACTAAATTGACGGCTATGTGTATCTCATGAAACACAAATCAGAATCCTTTGAAAAGTTCAAAGAATTCAAGAGTGAAGTACAAAACCAACTTGGCAAAAGTATTAAGATGCTTTGATCAGATCGAGGTGGTGAATACTTTAGCCAAGAGTTTCGTGACCATCTAGCTGAGTGTGGGATTATATCACAACTCACTCCACCTGGAACACCACAGTGGAATGGTGTGTCCGAGCGCACAAATCGTACTCTATTTGATATGGTACGATCAATGATGAGTCAGACAGATCTTCCTATTTCTTTCTGGGGATTCGCTCTAGAGATGACTCTTTTCACACTTAACCGAGCTCCATCAAATGTTGTCATAAAGGCACCATATACGATATGTACTGTGAAGAGTTCCACAATGTCTTTTATGAGGATTTGGGGTTGTGAGACTTATGTTCGACATCAAGTCTCAGATAAACTAGGACTCAAATCTGATAAGTGCTATTTTGTAGGATATACCAAGGAAACAAAGGGATATTACTGTTACAATCCCACACTAGGCAAAGTGTTTGTCGCTAGAAATGACATTTTTCTAGAAAAAGAGTTTATTTCTAGAAGAATTAGTGAGAGTAAAATCCATCTTGAAGAAGTTTAAGATACAGAAGCACTGAGGCCTTCAAGGACATTGAACAGACACCACAAGATGTTGTAGATCATGAGATTGTTGCACAAGAAGTTGTGGAACAACAAGCTGTTCAAGTAGACCAACCTCTTCGCAGATCTGATAGGATACGTCGTCAGCCTGAGAGATAATCATTTCTCTTGTCTGACCGTGATGACGTTACACTCATTGAGTTGAATGAGCCTACATCCTATCAAGAAGCTGTGATGAGCCCAGATTCTGAGAAATGACAAGAAGCCATGAGGTCTGAAATGAAATCCATGTACACTAACCAAGTATGGACTTTGGTTAATCCACCTGAAGGAATTAAACTTATTGCGTGTAAGTGGGTCTTTAGAAGAAAGACTGACAAGGATGGACTCATGCATACATATAAAGGGCGATTGGTAGCTAAAGGTTTCAAGCAAATTCATGGTATCGACTATGATGAAACCTTTTCACCAGTTGCGATGCTTAAGTCTATTCGGATAATGCTTGCTATTGCAGCTTACCATGATTACGAGATCTGACAGATGGATGTCAAAATCGCATTCCTAAATGGGAATATACTCGAGGATGTGTACATGACATAACCTGAGGGTTTTGTAGATCCAGAGCATGCTGGAAAGGTATGTAAGTTGCAAAGGTCCATTTATGGGCTAAAGCAAGCTTCCCGAAGCTGGAATCTTCGATTCAATAATGCAATCAAAGCTTTTGGTTTCATCAAGAATGAAGATGAACCCTGTGTCTACAAGAGGGTTAGTGGGAGCACAGTTATCTTTCTGATATTGTATGTGGATGACATACTCCTCATTGGGAATGATATCCCTTCACTACAGTCTGTGAAGACGTGGCTAGGGAATTGTTTCTCAATGAAAGACTTAGGTGAAGCAACTTATATCCTAGACATCAAGATCTATAGAGATAAATCTAAGAGATTGCTTGGCTTAAGTCAGAGTATATATATTGACAAAGTGCTTAATCGTTTTGCCATGCAGAATTCCAAGAAGGGATTTCTGCCGATGTCACATGGTGTGAGTCTTTCGAAAACTTAATGTCCCTCTTCTAAGGAGGAGAGAGGCCGTATGGATCAGATCCCTTATGCATCTGCTATAGGGTCTATCATGTACGCTATGCTTTGTACTCGTCCAGATGTCTCGTATGCTTTGAGCATGACGAGCAGGTACCAGTCAGATCCAGGTGAAAGACACTGGACAGCTGTCAAAAATATTCTTAAGTACTTACGGAGGACGAAAGAATATTTCTTGATATTTGGAGGCAATGAGGAGCTAGTTGTAAAAGGTTACAGTGACGCAAGCTTCCAAACAGACATGGATGATTTCAGATCGCAGTCAGGGTATGTATTTTGTCTGAATGGTGGCGCTGTGAGCTGGAAGAGTTCAAAGCAGGACACAGTCGCAGATTCTACAACAGAGGTCGAGTATATTGCCGCATCTGAGGCGGCAAAAGAGGCTGTTTGGATCCGGAAGTTCATTACAGAGCTTGGTGTGGTTCTTAGTATAGTGGACCCGATAGACCTCTATTGTGACAACAATGAAGCTATTACACAGGCTAAGGAACCTCGCTCTCATCAACGGACCAAACACATATTACGGCGCTTCCATCACATTCGAGAGATCATCGATAGAGGAGATGTGAGGATATGCAGAGTACACACTGATTCTAACATCGCAGATCCTTTGACCAAGGCTTTGGCACAAAAGAAGCATGATGGTCACACTAGGTCACTGGGTATTAGATATTACAGTGATTGACACTAGTGCTAGTGGGAGATTGTTAGTAGGAGCCCTAGAGCCAATTATGTGATAATTGACTAGGAACTTTTTGTATCATATTCTATCATTATTAAAGCCATGTTTGGTTACTATATTTACTGTATTTTTGTGTCAAATAACTAAGTATAATAATTTCCTTGTGTAGTATGTTCTTATCTACATTATATCGATTGGTTGAATTGATAGTGAGATAATGTAGAGAACACTACACTAAATTATTCCTAGTTAAGCATTAATATTCAGGGACAGTATTAATGCATGGAGACTAGCATGTAGGTCAATTGATGACTTGAGCTCACAAGTCATGGATATGTGATATCAAGTTGACATATGAGTATACATTAGAGAATGTGTACTGAATTGACCCGTCATGAGAAAGTTTCATAGATTATTATATGAGTGTCATAAACTTTCTCATGTGACTATTAGTATGAATAGTCCTTAGACCTGAAGTCACTACGGTTCTCTATATAAGGAGTTATGTACTTTGGTATCGTCAAACGTCACCCGTAACAGGGTGGACTATAAAGACGATCACTGAGTATGTAATGAACTATGCGGAGGGATGTGAGTGATGTAGATGAGATCTATCCCTCCCATATGACGGGAGTGATATCTGTGGGTCCCTTGATCGAGTAGGACTACTAAAACGCATGGTCATGCTCAAATGAGTCAATATGAGATATTGAGCTCATTTGTTTGAGTGAGTCTACTCGGGGATCAAGAAACACAAAGATTGATCGAGGATGACACGGTCTATGCCTCATTGGTCAATCTAGATATCAAGGATAGAAGGACAAGGTCATACATTATCATAGTCACGGAGGTTTAGTCGGATCTCGACTTTTCTTGTTACTTGGGTAGCAATGATGTTTTGCTAGATGCCGCTCTTTGTTTATGTGTCTAAAGTGTTTAGGAGCATTGACAACGTCACGAGAACCTATTGGGTCACACACTAAGGACATGATGCTTCGGGAAGTCTGATCGGGAGCCCGAGTTGGGAACTCGGGAGATCCGATCGGGAGATCTGATCGGGAGCCCGAGTTGGGAACTCGGGAGATCTGATCGAGAGCTCGAATTGGGAACTCGGGAGATTTGATCGGGAGCTTAAGTTGTGAACTTGGGAGCTCGGGTCAGGAGCTCAGGGACTTTGTCGGGAGCTCGGCGCTTGGCAGACTGAGTCGGGAGCTCGGAGCTCGGCAGACTGGGTCGGGAGCTCGACGACTAGCTCGGCAGACTGGGTCGGGAGCTCGGCGACTAGGTCTGCAGACTGGGTCGGGAGCTCGGCGACTTGCTCGGCAGACTTGGTCGGAAGCCCGAGAGGCCCGATCGGATTTGCATGGGAAAATTCATTATAGTGTTTAATGAAGGAAAGAGAAAAGTCTTTCTTCATTGGATAAAGAGTAGGTGAAGTCACTTGAAAAAATTTGCTCTTTATTGGCTTTAATAAAGGGGAGTCAAAGAGACAAAAGACTCTTCATATTCATGAGATGAATATAAAAGAGTGTCTAGTCATTTTGAATGAAAAGTGTGTGTGAGCCTTCCCTTCTTTTCCTCATCTTTCTCTTCTCCTTCTTTGGCCGAAACTCTATTGTAGGGTTTTTGGTGTTCTGCGAATTATCTCAAGTTGCTAGCACAACTAAGGTAGTTCTTCCCGAAGTTGAGAGATCGTGTCCGTGTGGATACGCATAGAGGCACGGACACTTGAACGTGCGAGAGATCCGACGCTTCTCGGACGAGCGGGATAAGCGAAGGGCACGCTCCAAAGGTATACGCTTTAGATAGATCTATTAGATAGATGAATTTTGTATGAGTTTTTTTTTTCGCATGGATCGCTCGAGAGATCTTGTTTCCGCTGCGTTTTGTGTTTTAGTGTCGGGAGATCGCAACATGTTGTCACAAGCGGTCGCTCGCGCGCTTAAGTGCAAGTCGCAGCGAAGCGAGCGGGTATTGCTTCTGTGAATGCGGAAGCGAGCGTGATCAACGAAGCGACGCTTCGCGTGAACGCCATGAAAATTATGTTAATTAATAAATTTTATCAGGTTTTTATATTTAAAAAATATATTTTTATAAATTTTAAATCTGATTTATATTACATAATGAAATTTATTAGATTTTTTTATTTTAAAAATATTTTTTATATATTTAAATTTATTTTATATGAATTAATAAAGTTTATAAGATTTTTTTAAGGAATTGTTTGATTTTTTCGAGGAATTGTTTGATTTTTTTTAACATTAATAAAAAAAATCACATCGACGGCGCTGGAAGCATCGCACGACACCTCTGGCACCGTCGAAGGTGTGCGATGTTGCTTCCGGTGTCGTCGGGCATCTCCGACCCTGCCAACGATGACGCATGTTGGAGTTTGGACTAAGAAAGAGAATACCTGGAAGAGGGACGCATCGACAGACAAAGCAGCGGCGAGAAGCAGAAGATGCAACGACAGGCGCAGTGGCAAATCAGCCATGGCGAGAGGAAGATGAAGAAGCACAATTGCAAAGAGTTTTAGGGCTTTAAAAAAAAACAAAAAGTATAATTGAAAATTTTTTTGCGCAAGAACGTGTCGCGCGAAGCATAGCGAAGTGGCATTTCTTTGATCTTGCTCGCTTCCACGTTCGCAGAAGCGTTGCCCGCTCGCTTCACTGCGCCTTGCGCTTAAGCGTGCGAAGCAAGCGCTTGTGTGAACACTGGGTCGCCTATAAGTTGATTCTGTGATTTACCTCCCTTAATATAATCTGGAGATGAATTCTGAGGGACTGGAATGAGTAGGGGTGAGCAAAAATTCGGAAAAACCGAATTAATCAAACCGAACCGATCGAATTTTGAAATTCGACTCGGTTAATTCGGTTTTCGATTTTGTTTTTAAAATTTGATTCGATTTTTTTGTTAAATCGGTTCGGTTTCGGTTTTGAATTTTGTAATTCGGTTAAACCGAATAAACTGAATAAAAATATTAATTTAATTATTTTTTATTTATAAATATAATTAATTAAATAAAATTGGGTTATTTTAATTAAAAATCGGATAAAATTTAAAATTTCGGTTAATTCGGTTAATTCGGTTTAAAACCAAATTAATCGATATTTTATCAGTTCAGTAAGTTTGGTTTTTGTAAAAACTTCGGTCGGTTAAAAAAAAAATCGTTTAATTCGGCTTTCGATTTATTCGGTTCGATTGGTTCGGTTTTAATCGAATATAAAACCCTAGGAATGAGCATAATCCTCTAATGGCTTATATGATGGAAAATATATGAATAATTCAAATTTATAACATTCATCAAAAATATCAACATAGTCAATGTTGGACATTTTTTTTTCCTTTCAATTATACATTTTTGCAATAATTAAAAAAAAAATTAGTCCTTTCATATAACCTGGGACGACTTATAAGAGATGTCTAGAATGTACATTATTATTTTTTTTACTCTAATGACATATATGGTAGGAAATGCATCGAAATTCAAATTTGTAACATTCATAAAAATGTCATCATAGTCAAGTCGGATAGTTATTTTTTTCAATTATATATTTGTGCAACACTTACAAAAATGTTACAGATGAGTTTATTGTTGTTAAAAAGATTATGTTATTATGTGCTATTTTTTGGAAATATCTTCATTTGTTTTATTTTGCGGATGACACAAAAATGATACTCTTGTTGAAAATGGCTTTGTCGAACAGGAACATGGACGATTATTTTGCAAGGAGGCCTTTATAGATTAATTTCTTGTGTAAATGAAAAATTAATGTACAAAATTCTTCTAGTAATACATCCGATTTGATCGGATGAAGCTACTGGCTTTGACACGAGTGTAATTCATAGATGTGAATGTATGATCGCTAAACTTGAGAGCAAGTGATAATTCATTTTTTTTAATGATTAATGATATTTTTTCAATTTCGAGAGACTGATTCAGTCTCACGAAAATTTCTCATCGACTATCAGGGTAAATTTAGAAGTGTTCGTGGTCGGCGGTCTAGAAGTCCAGCGTCTTAGGGTTCGCGTCCTATTAGGAAGAAATTTTTTTATAAATACGTTGTGGTTAGAGATCGAATCGCGGCTAATTTATTTTTTAGCTGGTATTTATTTGTTTGAACCATTAGTCCCAGAGTAATCTATTTAATCCGATTTTTTTTAAATAAGAAAGTATTTATGGAAGTATATTTAGATAGTTATTATTTTTAAATCTGTTTTTATGAGAAGAAAATTTACATATGCTAATTCATATGCCGAATCAATAATCTTGATTCGGTCTTTTAAGTTAAATAGAAAATTTTTTATGATTGATGATCTAGAAATTAGCATATCATGACTATCTATTTTATTTAGAGAAAATATTTTTACAAATACATTATAACTAGTATAATATTCGAATCTTATACAATTAAAATAATATGTTTAGGGATAATATATATATATATATATATATATCAATTTTTTTTATTAAATGAAAAATTAAAATAAAAAGTAATTTTATTATATTATGGATTTATGTCAACTGAAATCCTTGTATAGTTGTTAGATTTCACTGTGAGGTTATATTTGATTTTCTAAAGTCCTCATGAAAAATCAAGATAACGATGCATGATCATTAACATGAATTTAAAAAGTGATATTAAAATAAGGTTTAAAGTATTAAAAGCAATTATACTCGATTAATGTTGAACCAAAATTAAAAGAAATGTCAAATGAACATTTCAGATTTGTGCGTATCATCAATATGGGAAAAAAATGATAATATGAAACTATAATGTATATGTAGTAATTCTTTCAATTTGTCTTCTTTTATTGTGTAAAAAACAGCAACAATAAGAAAACCTACCTGTACATGTAGGCATCCTGATCGGAGTTGAAGGATAAAAAGACGGCTCCATTGAAGGATCAAAGGAGACGACGACAAAGGAGAGGGTGACACTGTATACAACCGGATCGAAGGAAACTTCAGCAGAATCGAAGGAGATGGCGACACAAGAGAGGATGGAACTGTAGACGACCGGATCGAAGAAGACCTTTGCAGAATTGAAGGAGAAGGTGACATAGGAGAGGGTGACAATGTAGACGACTAGATCGAAAGAAACGGTGGCAGAATCGAAGGAGACAACGGCAAAGGTAGCGGCGGCAGAGCAGAGAAAGAGATTATTTTGGGTTAGGGGAGGGAGACCAATAGAGGGAAAAAAGAGAAATAAAAAACTAATTAAAAAATTCTAAAACCTATTTGGTTTAGAAAAATCTAAAAGTTAGATTTGATTTAGGCGGGAATCGTAAGTTTTTTGTAAATGTCATGTCTGCTTGTAAAACTGTATTTTATAGATATTAATAGATAGATAGATAGATTAGAAATTATGATTTAAATAATAATTTAATCTCTTCCGCTGTAGGGTAATCTAGGGCTCCTACGTTTTAATTCATGAAATCAATATGTGATGTTAAATTGTTTGAAAATAATGGGATTGATAAATCCCAAAATTGGCTTACAGACGGGGTTGAAAATTGGTTTGAAAATAATGGGATTGATAAATCCCAAAATTAGCTTACAAACAGGAGTCATTTTAGTAAGGCAGCGATACTTTAATTAATTCATAAATTAAATATGAATGCTTATTTTTATTTCGTTTACCTCGATTAATTTTAAAGAAAATCGATTAATTTTAAAGAGTACTTTTAAAGATGATCAATTAATTTTAAGGGGATTAATTTAATCTCATAGAAGAATTTTTTATCTATTATCAGATAAATTAAAAAATATTCACAAATTATGGGCTATCCGTCTAATGTTTTTAAAATAACTGTCCATTAAATTTTTTTTTGTTGAAATTAAAATTTGTTTTTTAAAATTTGTAAAATAAAAAAATTTCTTGTTATTAGACTATTGTTTCAGGTAAAAAAAAATGATTAACGAGGTTTTTTCAATCAACCTCGGGCGATCGGTCTGGCCACACGGAAGTTTTTCATCGGCCGTTAGGGTAAATCGGGAAGCGCTCGCAGTGGGTGGTCTAAAAGCCCAACGTCTCAGGATTCGGGTTCCATTTGGAGAAAAAATTCTGATAAATACGTCGTAGCTAAGGATCGAACCGTGGATATCTGAGATGACGATTAGTCGTCCTATCGTTGCACTATAACCCCGCTGTTCCAGTGGTGCTTATCTTCGTGTATGCCCTCACTATTTCATGTAACACCGACCCTTACTTGTACCATATCTGTAGGTGCTCTATGACTGTTTTGAATTCTTTTTAATGGTAGCTGATTTTAAAGGTTGACTATTAGAATAGATCTCTATATATATTTTCTTAATTTATAATAGCGTTGATAGAAATTTTTTATAAGATTAAATCGATAGTTCCAAATTTAATTATTACCTGATTAATTATTATGTTCGACTACTATTCTAAAAATATTCATTAGAAAGCAACAGAACTTCATAAAAATGATCTATATATGAACAAATTTACATCCAACAATACAAAGATGAATATCAGGCTATTCGTATCGTTAATTTGTTTAGTAGATTCATGCATCTTTCACTCGATGAATATTGTAGCATATCTGTGGAGGGGACGATTTTGATCGAGTCCGTACGTCAGTAGAATGAATCATGGCGCTAGATAAAATCCCAAATTGGGAAGAAGATAGAGAGAGTACTACTGTCGATTTTGTTGATTCAACATCACTGAGGAGCTAGAGGATTTATCAACGAAATTGGTGATGCCCGGCATCATTCTTCTTCGAGGTGTCAAAAGTCAGCCCCATTCTTCAAAGACGAGAACAACCTTGAGTGCAATAACGACAGACAGAGCAAGTTAATGTCATTATCTTGACCTGGCCAAAAAAGTAGTCGGGATGGATGCAAGAATGATAGAGCAAGTTAATGTCCTAACCTGACCAAAAGAATAGCCGAATGATCTTGTTGGCGAGTAAGGAGGGTTACCAAGTGATGGCGAGACTGAAGGTTGACCAAAGATTGAGCACTAGAGGTCTGGTCGGACGGTCGGAGTGACTGGTCGGGCACTCGGGAAGGATGACGAGCGTGTGTCCCTATGAAGAAAGAATCGTTAGAGGCTAACCAGAAAGATCCCCGACGTAGACACTCCAACGATCAAGTCAGGGCTCTAGCGAAAAGAAAATGAGGGGGAGACTGTAGAAGAACTATAGAGTATACCTGTGAGCGAAGAGGTGGAGACCTTTATATAGGCGGGATGACAAACAAAGTGTCTTGCCAAACTTAATACGCAAATCCAATAGCAGGCTTTGCCGGCCGAAAAGGAGTTGCATCTGTCACTCTACTGACTAGCTGTCAACCCTAGCAGTACGGTCGTCTGCGTTTCTTAACTGTCTGACACGTCGGTTGGTGTGCATCGACTTACCATCCTCTCGTAAGGTTCAGTGAACCTAAAATATTCATTCGTACACCTATTGACTTTAAATCATATCTTCTGTATGAGATCCTCAGCAGCTGGCTGACTGCTTGGGCCACTCCGCCCGGCCAGTCTCAAAGCCCACCCCTCTCCAAGAGTCCCACCTAGTGGGGCCTATTGTCGTTCCTACCGCAAACGCAATCGCTCAGGCGAGCCAAGATGAAACCGATCGGCTGGACGGGCACTCCACCCTGCGGAAATTCCATCGAGACCTACCAAACTATCAGACTACCCGCCTGCTCAGTGGACCTCTCGCTGGTCGGCTAGGGTTCTCTTGACTGCAAGCCCGACCCACCATTCAGCCCTTCTACAGCCTGGTCATCCTTGCCAAAGGGAGCGGTCAAAGGGGGTCAAAGGGGGACAAAACATCCGCCCGAATCACATGCCTTCCCTTCGAGTCTAGTCGAAGGAGACGGCGAACCCGATTGGTTGGACAGGTCAGCCAGGAGTGTTCTGCTCGGGCTACGCACCTTCTCTCCCCCCCTTCTGACCTAAGAGAGGCGCCTCACCGCTAACATGGTAGTGCCCACGACTCCATGATGACGCCCGCCGCTTCGATCCCCTCTCTTATTAATTATCTTGACACATGTCACCCCCTTATAGGGTGTGCTCGGCAACGAGGCATCGCCGTGCCAACGCCCACGCGTGGAGTCAGGTGTAAATTCCCGAGATCCTTTACCCTTGGCTAAAACAGACGATGGATATTGAATCCCGCCTTTTCTCCCCAGGTCATTAGACGGTCCCCCTGCCAGGGGCTCCCCTATAAATAGCCCCTGAGGATCGACCTAGGACATTTTCACCTTCTCTACTTCCTCCTGTCTTGCGCTCCGCGGCGGCTAGCTACTTCTCCTTTCCGGCCACTTACCACCTCCAGTGGTCGCTTCGATTCTATCCACCTCTGGGTTAGCTATACGGTTAATCTTTCTCCTTCCCGTTTCTCCTTCGTCTTAAGAATTCTCCCGTCCGGCCTTTCCGTCGGCCTCTCCGACCGGCCCCTATTCTTGCTTCCATGGCCGCTCTGGTCGCTATACCCGGTCCGTGTCTACTATGGGCAGCCACGATTTTGACTCCCTTCGGGAGGAGTATCATGTGCCTCACGACTATCGCCTCATCATCCCTAATAGACACGACCGACCCCATCTTCTGCCGCTCAGCTTCTTCACAATTTTCCAGGATCAATTTCTGGACGGACTTAGGTTTTCTCTTCACCCATTCATCGCCGAAACCTGTAGATATTTCCAGATTCCCCTCTCCCAACTGTCCCCCAATGCTATTCGCATCTTATGCGGGACCGTTATTCTTTTCACCCTCTGTCGAATGCCGCTCAGTCCAAAATCTTCCATTTCTTCTACTATTCGAAAAAATAGGAGCTCGGTAACTTCTTCCAAGCTCGAGCCAAATCCGCGTATCTAGATAAGATCCCAACTCCAATAAGGGTTGGAAAACCCACTACTTCTTCATCAATACCACCCTCACTCCTAGCTGGTCGACCAACTGAATAAAGGATCTACTCGCCCAGCTAGTGGTTAGGAAAAATTACCACTCGGATCTCGAGTGTGAGCTGACCTTTTTCCGGATCGGGGGTCTCCGGTTTCATGGCATCCTCCTGCTCAGCAGGGTCATGTTCTATATTTTCGGTCTGAGTTAAACACCAGCTGCCCTGCCCGCCTCCTTCGGGAAGTTTTTGCTTTTCTCTAGAACACTTTGTGGACTGACTTTAAGATTTTTCCTATTTTGCAATCCAAACGATGTGGGACACGACCTTGGAAAAATGCTCGGGTTAGAGGATGCCGAGCTGAATGCCGGGGCGATTGTCAACCTGGCAAAAAAGGACGTCCCCCCCCCCCCCCCCTCGACGAGGCAACAATGTCTGGTGAGGAGGTTCTTCCAACTATTGATGGTTTCCTGACTAGCGAAGTGTCTCCTATCAGGGGAGACCCTTGGCCCCTCCGCCCCTGTAACAACGCTCGAGGTCTCATTCGAGGCTCCAATCGGCTAGCTCCCAGATGACCCCGTTGGCACGGTAGCCTTTAGGGCGGTCACACGCTCCGTGCGTTTGTGTCATCGGAGGAGACACCGCTCGGTTGCTGAGGTTGTCCCTTGGAGACCGAGTTGGTAACTAAGGCCAGCGACCTGACTGTTTCGAGTTCAGGCCGACCGAGTCATGACAAACAACTTCGTGCCACCGAACCCGGTTCACTGTGATGGGCTGGCTCATTGCACCGCGCCGACTGAGAAGGGACCGTTCACCGCGAACTTTCCGAGGAACCCTCCTCCCCCTCTTGGCACCATGGCCACCGAGACTTTCGCTGGCCCAGGTTCTTCCTCCGTGACAGGAACATCTGACCATCCACTAGGTCCCCTCGATCGATCCGAACTCCTCTAACACACTGGTGCAACACCTGACCTTGCACGAAGGCTTAGTAGAGTGTTGGGATCAAGGATCATGACCACTCACCATAGGGTCCCGATCTTCCTGGCCGACAACTTCTTTATGGATGCTACTCAGGTAATCTTTGTTAGTGATATGAGAGAAGTGTCCTAAGGCAATCGCCTTATGATTATAATCATTTATTTTAATAAATGAATATTCACTATTTGAGTATACATGTTTGTGTATTTGATTGAGATCTTAAACTCATTTACTAAATGTCCGCAATACAATTCACAGCATGAGAGAATTTGTGATGAATTCACAACTAGTGATTATCTCTACATGTGCAATTGTGAAGTATTGAAATTGTCCATAGTCGATGAATTGATAAATACAGACACTATCAATTCTGTTGAGACTAGCATGGGTTATTCTCTAATCAGCTGATTCTCACTAGCTGGTGACATTGAGATGTCCGGAGATAAACATGAATGCTAGTTAAGGGAACTAGTTCATTGGAGTGACTGGCTGTAAAACTTAATATGGTAGTCTACATATAGATATGCCAGTGAAGTTCTTACTGTAGCTTAAGTGCGATGTTCCTTTGACTTGCGGTGTTCAAGTCATCTTGGTCATGGAGACTTATACTTTGACATCTTAAGCAAACATCTCCAAGAAGGTGTGGACCCAGGATGATTGGGTATAAGCCGAAGTGCCCGAAGATGTTTGAATAACCTACAAAGGATTCACTACTCCTTGCGAGGAGATGTATACCCGAGGCCTATCGTCGGATTGTTACTCGAAACCTCTGGCCAGAGCATGACATGTTCAGAGTATGAATTTCTTAAATACATGAGAGTAATTAGAATCCGTAGGACGAGAAAACGTTACTTGGGTTAGGTGTGACGTAGTCAGCCTAGTGGGGACTGACACACATAAACCATGTCCTGAACCAAGTGGGTATAAGATGGTGAAGGAAATGGGGCACGATTCATTATAGCTGCTGAAGGGTTTCAGAATTGTTTCTGAGGTCAAACGTTGATCTTTCGATTAATTGGGGATCATGATGTACTACTAGGTGCCACTCATGATCATTCTATAATTGATTAATTATAAACGACCAACATAAATCGAAAGCCTATTTAGTCACACGCACTACGAGTAATCCGAGGGATTTAAAACGAGTTGAAAATTGGATTTTCCAATCAAGAGAGATTAAGTTTGGTTGAGCCAAACGATAAGTCGAATCTGAATTTTTCAGAGATGCATCGGAAGCGTAAAATGGCTAAGTCTTTTGAAGACTTAATAAATGAATTAAATAAGTTTAATTCATTGGGGCTTGGCTTGGATGGGCCGGCCAAAGAGGGCCTCCATCCTGTTTGCTTGGCCGGCCACAACAAAGGGAGAGAACCAAGTTTTTGACTCAATTTATAAAATAAACCAAGTGTGGTTTGTTTTATAAAATTATGGATGATATAAATTTTTATATAATAAATCAAGGTTTGGTTTATTTTTCATGGAAATTAAAATGAACCATGGATTGGTTTATTTTATAAAATCAATCATGGATTGATTTACCATGATAAAGAAATTTATTCCATAGGAGAGAAGAGACTTGATTGATTTTTTATCATGAATTAAAATATGATTTTAACCATGATATAAAATCAAACTTGGCATGATGGAATAAATTATTCCATATTTGAGAGGCTTGATGGTTGAGAGGCCACTATATAAAGGACCCAAGGCAAGGCTTGGGTGATAATTATAGAGACGAAGGCATAGACTCTCTCCCTCTCTTTCTCTCCTTCTCTTCTCCCCTTCTTGCCGTGCGCCAACCAGCCCCAAGAAGGAGCACCAGCCAGCCATCCTTTTGTGGTTAGTCTTCTGACTTCTCTCTTGGTTTTTCTCGTCGCGTTCTCGGAGAATCTAGTAGTTCTCGAGAACACGAAACTCGTGGCTTTGCGAAGTCATCCCGAAGATACTCGGCGTGGACGCGAATAGAGGCGGAGCTTCTAAGGGACGCTTACGATTGGATCTCGTCCCTTCCTTCAAGTTACGCGAGGTAATATGTAAATTAGTTTATGTTTCTGCAAAATTTTAAATATATGATCATGTCTACACAAGATAAAATTGTATGCTTAGATGTGTGGTTAAATGATTTAGAGAAATTATTTATGCTAAACCTTCCGCTGCACGTAATTAATTTTGAAATTACGAACCCGCATCCATGTCAACATGCACCCGGTCCCAACAGTGGTATCAGAGCCGAGGTTTGTGTTCGACATAATCATATAATTGTTTTGCGGAAAGCTTTATCATTATCTCAATTTTGGAAAAATTTTCAATTATGGAAACATTCCAATTATGGTAAATTTTCGATTTAGGAATTTCAAAGTTTGGAAATCCTCATGAAATTTTGCAAACTTTTGAAATATCTCTGTTTCTGAAATTTTATGATAATTGTGAAAACTTTCCATTTTTGGAAATTTTCTATTTTGAAAATTTTCCAATTTTGAAAAAACGTAAGTTTCCTTGTACCAGAAACTTACAATTATTCTGAAAACCTTTTATTTTTGGAAACTTTCCATTTATGGAATCCTCGCAATTTTGGGCACTTTCTTTCAAGAATGTCTAGACAAATTATGGGAATATTAATTGACATTTAAATTTATAATTGGAAATAAAATTATTTACAAAATTCATTATTTTGGATTGAGCCTCGGGGAGCCGTCCAATTTAAAGTTAGTTGTTATAATTAAATTTCCTAAATTGAATTTAAGTTGTCAAATGTTTAATTTGGATTGAGCCTCGGGGAGCCATCCAAATTAAGTTATTGATATTAATTTTCCATAAATAAAATATGTGATCAAATCTTGGAAATTTTTGAGGTGATTCTCAAACGATAATTTCCTTATTTGATTTATGAGGTGATGCTCTTACATATTATTGTCTCCAAAATTAATTAGGAAAATTGTTTCCTATAGAGTATATTTCCTTAAATAAGATTTTCATGAAAATAATATGTGGTTGAATTAAGAGAATCTGTCTGTTAATTTAATGAGGTTTGATTGAGAGAAATCAAAGTCTTAAACATATTATTTCCAAAATTGATTATGATAATTCAGGAAATTATTTCCCAAAACAATTCCTTGAATAAAGTATGAAAATAGAATTAAGAAATCTGGTTCCTAATTCAATTAATGAGACTTGATAAATTAAGTCATATACATACTTTATTAAGGAAATCGTTAGAACATGACATAATTATATGTCATGAATGTGCATAAAAGAAAAAGATGAGACCCAAAACCCCTTACAAAATATTAAGGCCAACACCTTCCATTAATATGGTTAGAACCAGAGTTTTGTTTCTCGTTTGGGTTGATGGACACATCCATGCCCGGCTTGAACCTCAACATGTTCAAACCATGGAATTAGTTTATGATTAATATAGTTGGAGTCAGAGGTCAATCCTTAGTTTTGGTTGTTGGACACATCCAAGCCTGACTAAACGGTTGAATGAGCTCCAACCATATTAAAACTATTTCTTGATTAATGGGTCAACCTTAAGCTTGGAGCATCTATTTGTTGTGCCACAGCCAAGGTCGATGTAAAGAGAGGTACAGTTGGGTGCTATGTATATTGTTGCATACTTGTTAATGAGTTAACAACCCAATGATTTATGCAAACATTCAATTAGTTGATAGCATAATGTGATAGTTACATATGTATAATATGTAATCGGTATAATTACCTACCTTCATATCTAAGAATAACTTGATGGACTCTAGTCATGGTTGTTCTTATCTATGGTTGGATATCAACCTATTTGGAGATGTTCCTACGATCTCCCGAATTGATAAAAAGGGTTATTCAATTCGAAAAATAAATAGGATTTAATTAATGTATATTGATGCATTCTTTATCATTCTCATCACATAACCTCAATTTGTATTTCTAGGATAATCACCTGATCATGTCTTCTCTGAATTTGCATTCCATTTTGGATACCAATAAGATTAAAAAGGCCAAAAAGATTGGAAAGCCACCAAAAGGCACTTGCCATCACTGCGGCAAGGAGGGCCACTGGCGAAGAAACTGGAAGGTTTATCTTGAGTCCATGAAGAAGAAGACATCCGATGCCCTATCTTCTTCAGGTATCTTCGTTATTGAATGTCACTCTATTTCCTCGGACACCTGGGTACTTGATACTGGGTGTAGCTCACATATATGTAATGACATACAGGGGCTAAGGAATAGAAGAAGACTCGTCAAGGCAGAAGCGAATTTGCGAGTTGGAAATGGAGCAAAGATTGTTGCTGTTGCTATCGGAACATATTTGCTAAAGTTCCCTACTGGACTTGTCTTAGAATTGGATAATTGTTATTTTGTTCCTTCGTTAATAAAGAACATTGTATCTATTTAATGCTTGAATGAAAAGGGTTATTATTTAACTTTTAGTAACAATTGCTGTTACATAACTTTAAATGGTGTTCTTTATCAGACCGGAACTTTATGCAATGGTATCTACACGTTAGATTTATCTGGTGACGTTTTCAATATCGAAGTTAGCAACAAACGTGCTCGAATAGATAATCAAATAGACTCCTATATGTGGCATTGTCGTCTTGGCCATGTAAGTAAGAAACGCATGATCAAATTACACCGATGTGGAATTCTGGAATCATTTGAACCCGGTTCATTTGATACATGCGAATCATGCTTAAAAGGTAAGATGACCAAATTACTCTTTTCCGGAAAAGGTAAACTAGTGGGAGAATTGCTTGGTCTAATACATACTGATGTATGTGGACCAATGTCAACTCTTGCACAAAGAGGCTATAGCTACTTCATTACCTTTATCGATGATCACTCACGATTCGGGTATGTGTTCTTAATGAAACACAAATCTGAAGTTTTTGAGAAATTCAAAGAGTTCAGAAGTGAAGTAGAGAAACAGCTTGACAAAAGTATTAAGATACTTCGATCCGATCGGGGTGGTGAATACTTAAGTCAAGAGTTTCAAGATTATCTTAGGGACAATGGGATATTGTCTCAATGGACTCCGCCATATACACCATAGTATAATGGTGTATCTGAGAGGCGTAACCGAACCTTGATGGACATGGTTAGATCTATGATGAATCATGCAACTCTTCCAAAATCCTTTTGGGGCTATGCGCTTAAGACAGCTATTTACTTACTAAACAGAGTCCCGACCAAGGTAGTCTCTACTACTCCATATGAGACGTGGAATAGTAAGAAATCTCATATATCTCACCTAAAGATATGGAGTTGTCCTACTTATGTAAAGCGGACTGTATCAGACAAATTGGATGCTAAGTCTGATAAATGTCTATTTATTTGATACCCTAAGGAAACGAAAGGTTACCAATTCTATCATCCCTTGGAACAAAAGGTGTTTGTTTCAAGGCATGCTATATTTCTAGAAAAGGAATTTCTTTTACAAGAAAACAGTGGGAGTAGCAGTGAACTTGAAGAAGTTCAAGAAACTCCAATAGACATTACAGAGACACCTAGTCTAGACCCACAACCAATAACTCATAATGATGAGCTATCAGTTGAACCTAAAACAACACCACTTCTTCGTAGGTCTGATAGGACACGCAATATTCCAGAGAGATACATATTTCTCATAAGTGAATCGAACGACGTGTTACTCATTAACGATGACGAACCTATCAGTTATG
The DNA here is from genome assembly GCA_024364735.1 of Boesenbergia rotunda. Lineage (NCBI taxonomy): Eukaryota > Viridiplantae > Streptophyta > Magnoliopsida > Zingiberales > Zingiberaceae > Boesenbergia > Boesenbergia rotunda. Next base: position 44,766 of record JAGFNQ010005491.1, read on the forward strand.
AAGATGTTCTGAAAAATTCAGAAAGGGATAAATGGCTTGAAGCCATGAAGTCGGAAATGGATTCCATGTACAAAAATCAAGTATGGGACTTGGTTAACCCACCTGAAGGGATTAAGCCCATAGGGTGCAAGTGGGTTTTCAAGATGAAAACCGACATGGAAGGTAATGTTGTTACCTTTAAGGCTAGATTAGTGGCAAAAGGATATCGTCAAAAATAAGGAATTGATTATGACGAAACCTATTCGCCAGTAGCTATGCTTAAATCCATTCGGATGCTCCTGGCCATAGCAGCTCATTATGATTATGAGATATGACAAATGGATGTGAAAACAGCTTTCCTTAATGGAAACCTGCTTGAGGATGTATACATGATACAACCTGAAGGTTTCACATCGGTTAATAAAACCAAAGTATGCAAGTTTCGACGATCCATATATGGACTAAAGCAAGCATCTAGGAGCTGGAACATCCGTTTTGATGAGACAATCAAAAAGTTTGATTTCTCACAAAATCCTGACGAACCTTGTGTGTACAAGAAGGTTAGTGGGAGTGCAGTCGTATTCCTAGTGTTATATGTCGATGACATATTACTTATAGGAAACAATATATCAATCTTACAGTCAGTTAAAATTTGGTTGTCCAAAACTTTCTCCATGAAAGACCTGGGAGAAGCAACCTATATCCTTGGGATTAGAATCTATAGAGATAGATCAAAACGGTTTCTTGGTCTTTCGCAGTCTACATATATAGACCGAGTGCTAGAAAGGTTTAGCATGTCGGAATCCAAGAAAGGTTACCTTCCCATCAGGCATGGGATCAACCTTTTGAAGTCTATGTGTCCGCGCACAGAAGACGAGACGATTTGCATGAATAAGATTCCTTATGCATTCGCGATAGGATCTATCATGTATGCTATGTTATGTACTAGGCCCGATGTATCGTATGCTCTGAGCGTCACAAGCAGATACTAGTTTGATCCAGGAATGGATCATTGGGCGGCTGTCAAGACAATCCTCAAGTACTTAAGAAACATTAAGGATGTGTTCCTAATATATGGAGAAGGTGATATGGTAATACGTGGGTATACAGATGCCAGTTTCCAAACAGATAAGGATGACTCCAAATCTCAGTCTGAATACTTATTTATTTTGAATGGAGGCGCAATAAGTTGGAAGAGTTCCAAGCAAGACACCGTAGCGGATTCTACCACGGAAGCGGAATATATTGCAGCTTTTGAAGTAGCAAAGGAAGCAGTCTGGATCAAGAAGTTTGTCTCAGAACTTGGTGTGGTTCAAACTATTGATGAAGCAATACCGGTTTACTGCGACAACAATGGAGCTATTGCACAATCGAAGGAACCAAGGTCTCATCAGCGATCCAAACATGTGCTTCGCCGCTATCATCTGATCAGAGAGATTATAAGTAGGAATGATATACAAATTGAGAAAATTCCCACTGAAAGGAATTTAGCGGATCCTTTAACTAAGGCCTTGCCTCAAAACAAGTTTGAGGGTCATGTTAGAGCCTGTGGTATTGGGTTCCGTAGCGATTGACATTAGGCCAAGTGGGAGTTTGTTAGTGATATGAGAGAAGTGTCCTAAGGCAATCGCCTTATGATTATAATCATTTATTTTAATAAATGAATATTCACTATTTGAGTATACATGTTTATGTATTTGATTGAGATCTTAAACTCATTTACTGAATGCCCACAATATAATTCACAGCATGAGAGAATTTGTGATAAATTCACAACTAGTGATTATCTCTACATGTGCAATTGTGAAGTATTAAATTGTCCCTAGTCGATGAATTGATAAATACGGACACTATCAATTCTGTTAAGACTAGCATGGGTTATTCTCTAATCAGCTGATTCTCACTGGCTGGTGACATTGAGATGTCCGGAGATAAACATGAATGCTAGTTAAGGGAACTAGTTTATTGGAGTGACTGACTGTAAAACTTCATATGGTAGTCTACATATAGATATGTCAGTGAAGTTCTTACTGCAGCTTAAGTGCGATGTTCCTTTGACTTGCGGTGTTCAAGTCATCTTGGTCATGGAGACTTATACTTTGACATCATAAGCAAGCATCTCCAAGGAGGTGTGGACCCAGGATGATTGGGTATAAGCCGAAGTGCCTGAAGATGTTTGAACAGCCTAGAAAGGATTCACCACTCCTTGCGAGGAGATGTATACCCGAGGCCTATCGTCGGATTGTTACTCGAAGCCTCTGGCCAGAGCATGACATGTTCAGAGTATGAATCTCTTAAATACATGAGAGTAATTAGAATCCGTAGGACGAGAAAACGTTACTTGGGCTAGGTGTGACGTAGTCAGCCTAGTGGGGACTGACACTCATAGACTATGTCATGAACCAAGTGGGTATAAGATGGTGAAGGGAATGAGGCACGATTCATTATAGCTGCTGAAGGGTTTTAGAATTGTTTCTGAGTTCAATCGTTGATCTTTTGATTAATTGTGGATCATGATGTACTACTAGGTGCCACTCATGATCGTTCTATAATTGATTAATTATAGACGGCCAACATAAATCGAAAGCCTATTTAGTCACACACACTACGAGTAATCCGAGGGATTTAAAACGAGTTGAAAATTAGATTTTCCAATCAAGAGAGATTAAGTTTGGTTGAGCCAAACGATAAGTCGAATCTGTATTTTTCAGAGACGCATCGGAAGCGTAAAATGGCTAAGTGTTTTGAAGACTTAATAAATGAATTAAATAAGTTTAATTCATTGGGGCTTGGCTTGGATGGGCCGGCCAAAGAGGGTCTCCATCCTCTTTNGTAACTCACCAAATGTAAGATAATTCTACTAAAATTTTGTTCTTTGTTGAATTACTGAGTTTCCTATACCCTGAGTGATTTGAAGTATCTAACCTTTTGATTCAACTAATAAGAACAAATCCTAGTTTGTCCAGTAATACAGTGCAAACTTCTAACTTCAAAGCTTTCAAAATCCACTAATATGAAGTAACAAAGCCAAGTTGATGTGATACTATAATGGAGCATACTTTCTGGATCAACAGATGCCAAAGTGATTGTCACAAGGTTCCATGCCATTAATTGCTTGCAGGCCCACTCGTATGTGGCGTCTCCAAAAAGTATTTCAGTAGCAAGGGCCTCTCCATCTCCAGCACCTCAATATTGATATTGGTCGCGCTGAATCAATGGGACAATCCTTCAATTATTGCACCAATAGAATCCCACTACTCAATCCTCCCATGCCTACTCCATGCCAAAGAGCCCACATCCCATCACTCTACCTTGGTACTCGAATCTACACTAATGCTATTTTCCAACGTAAATTTTTTGGTGAAAGCTACTTAGCAGAAGAATCTACCTTAAAAGTTCACATTTAAGGTTTACACCTTAATATTCAAGAAACAAATCACCCCAGGAACATATCATAAGGAATGATCTTTGTTAAATTGAACAATTTATCATCAATTGAATAAAAAACCAGGTTAGTCAATGAACATAATCCCATAAACCTATTAAGGAACCAAAGATTAAGATTCTGTCTGTCTCATTGGTTATAATTTTGTTTGCCTTGCATGATATCTAGCAAGATGAACCATTCCTCCCTTCCCACTGGTATGGAAACATTCTTGAAGCATCTATACTAGGTTAAAGCAGATTCCAATGCTATCTGATGAAGTTTGTACTTCAGTTACTAATGAAGGTTGGTGAACTGCCATGGTCAACTACAATGAAATTTCCTTAACAATCTTACGAACACTAGACTTTGTATAAGTTTTGTTTCTCTTGTTTTTCTCAATCCTTTTCCTCTTATCCTCTTTTCATCTGCTTTCAATCTTCCTCTTCTTCTATCCTTGGCACTTATCCTTGTGATCAGTGCGAATTAGCACCATCTTATATTGTCAAATGGTTTGCTAGTTGGCTCTGGAACCTTACCATTCCACCACCACCATTGATATGGCACCAGAACTGGTATTTTAACCTTGGATCATTCTATATCTTTGTTCATTGAAATCTTGATAAATGCCTTAATTTCCAATTCAAAGTAGGTTACCAATTTTACTAAAAAATTAAGTGTGCTTTATGATTGTTTGCTTCATGTCATTTGGCAAATAAACTTCAATGAAACATACAACTTAAAAGTTAGCACTTATTTCATCAACTTATATCACCAAAATTCTCTTTGCATTGTATATAGTTTTTATTATGCAAGTTCAAATATGTTCTTTCTTCTTATTTTGTGTATGCTTAGAGTCACTTTTTGCACCTTTCTTTCAGAGCATAGACTCCAAGATTCATCACAATAATCTGATTAACAACATTTTGGCCAAGGTTTTCCTTTTCCTTCAGTGAATCATACTTCTTCTGTCTCCTGTTCTTGGTCTAACTGACTATTTTTTTACCAGATAGAAGGGAACCTTGCCAATGCAGAGGACGCTATCATGCTAGACAAAGATGGTTTTGTCTCTGAAACTAATGCTACAAACATCGTGAGACATTGGTGTAGTTATACTGAGGTGTCTTATTAGAAAATATCCAGTTCAATCAGAATGCATTTGTTCTTTTTCAGTTTATGGTAAAGAAGGGACATGTTTTGACTCCTCATGCTGACTATTGCCTTCCAGGCATAACTCGAGCAACTGTAAGTTTTATATTTCTATTTTTAAATATTTTTCTGCTATTCTTATATTCCCAATTAGTAAAAGCCTTGACATTCATAGTGTTAATATTTATCGCACAAAAAGGTGTATCCTACTTTGGTATTTACCAAAGGGCCATCTGTTTTTTCCAAGATTCCCCTCCGTATTCCCCGCCCTCCGCTCTCCTAAACCAAATCACAATAAGAAGCTACAAGTACTTGATGGCCGGCGGCCCTAAAAAGTTCGATTTCATGCTAAATTGGCACCATTTCACCAGATTACCCCCTAAGTTTTTTTAAAAAAAATTGTTTTTCTAGGTTTTGAGCCTTTCGTGCTGCACTTTGACTGCCTTAAAGGGCTCAGATTTGTGCCAAACTGGCACAGCCACTAATGATAAATGTCTATGCCTTTTTTCTCTTGTTTTGAAGTCCTTTAGGACCATCACATAAGTTTTGTTAAAAGACTCAAGTGCCAAATGACCACTGCTACACCTCTATTGGTCCTTTGCGTATGCCTATGCTTTCCCCCCCTTGATTTGGTGCTCTCCAGGCCCCCATAAAAAACTTTTGAATAAATGTGTTTGAAAAGTTTGATGACCTGGTTCGTGCCAAATGAGTAACATTGCATTTTAGTGACTCAAAATCATATATGAGGGAAGGTCATTCTCTGGATCAGGTAAATGGATTGGACAAGTCAATGATTTTCAAAACATTGTGTTAATTGGTAATATGACTTGAAATGCCAAAAATAACCATTTGTAATTTCAAATAATTTAATTTGAGATAATAATATAATTCCTTTCATATTATTAATCTACTCTAATACTAAATATATCCATTTTTTAGAAAATCCTCCATTTCTGCAAGTTGGTTATTCTAATTTTATATCAATGTTTATATTTCATATGTACTAATATTTCTTCTTACATGTTTATGTTAGATTACCTACTAGTAATTTTTATATCAACCTTTCTTGTTTAATTTTTTCTTATTTTATTACTATATGTAAAACTATAATGAAATAAAACATATGTACTTCTTTGTGCTCTAAATTTATATTCAAAAACTGAATCAATAAATTTTCAGTTTAGTGAATCTAGCTGGTGGTTCACATGCCGTTTCACTAATTGACCACTGGTCTGACCAGAAGCTCGGCCAGTTTGATTTCGAGTTTAGATTTTCTATGCTTCAGGAGGAAGAAGACAATCTCCTTGTGCTGCTTGAGCAGAAAGGGGAAAGGGTAAATGCTCACATATGTGGGAGAAAGGAAGGGCCTCCTGGAGAAGATCTGCATCCTCAACCTCATATCTTCATATTTATGAGCCAATAGACAATTTTCGCCGGACAACTCTAATGGAGGAGGATGTGCAAAAGGAGATCGTGAAGCAAAGATCCACATCTGGATATTAATCCTCTGCTATTTGTGGAGATTTAGAAGCCTGGCGGAGAAAAGACGTTAACAGGCTAGGAGAAGAAGAGTTAATAGACCTGGGGCCTTTTTGTTTTAAAGCTTAGGTAAAGGGCAGTCCGGTGCAGAAAGCTCCGGCCAATATAGGGTCCTGGGGAAGGATCGGATCACATTATTTAAAGCTTAGGTATAACCATAAAAATTGCTACATTTAAATTTTAAAATTTGAAACTATATAAGCTATGCGGAAGGGAATTATGTTAGCAAAACTAGTTTAAAATTATCTTGGCACCCTTTGAGTTATGCCAAAAATGTGTGAACTGTTGGAATTGCACAGTTCGGATTTTGTATCATTTCAACTGATCATCAAAACTATGACTTTAACCTTGCTTTTATCTCCACTTATCCCAAACAATTTTCAGCCATCTAAACTCATTAAAATACATGACACATTACTACTAAATCCTAACATGGAATAGTACAAAAGCTAAGAAAAAAAAGGATAAACCAACTTCAATACTTAAAAGATTAAGATTATCTCAAAGATGCACTTGTATCATGTTTCATCATTTAAAAATTTAACATGAAATCTTGAGAAAGTGAATATTTAAGTGTTCCTTTTATTTTAATTCTACAAATGCATAACGAGTTTGGTTCTGTGGGAACTTTCAGCTAATGTAGATTGTAGATTCATCATTCTGCTGTGAAATTACAGGTTATGGATCTTGTTGTTAAGGAAAACCTAATTCTACATGAAAGACGGATAAGTCTATCTGAGTTCCATGCTGCTGATGAGGTATGCGCTTTAACATCCAGAAATTTAGTCAAATTTAGTGAAATGTTTAATTGATTATCTTAGCATCAAGGTGACTGAAGAATGGCTTATCTGTTGTTGTAGTTAGCTAAGCTTCTTGCCATTAGATGGGTATATGAATACCAGAAACCTTCATTTAATTGACAAGCTTTGTGCTGTGAGTGAATATCCAGTAACCTACCATTTAGCTAATTAGACTTCATATAAATAAACAGAAATTTGCCATTTAGTTAATTAAGCATCAAACCATGGATGAAATATATGAATTTATTTGCATATAAAGTTTAATTAAAATTTTCAACTTCGTGGTTTACCTTTATTTGATAGTGGTTTCTATCAAACACCTCTTAATCATCAAATTGATTGTTAATATTGTATGTGTTGTGTTGGCATAATATGGATAATCATCTGTACTATGATTACTATATTTCTTTTGCTGCTTGACTCTATCTCTAGTAATTTTAGTTGTTCAAGATCATTGATAAATACATATTGGAAATACCATTTATATCTTTCACATTAGGATTATACCAGGACAACCCAGAAGGTGTGAAACAAATACATAATAGAGTTAGCTTCCATTTTTTGTTGGGTAAGGAACCATCGTGTATATCTTGTGGAAGCCTGTTGTGGTTCTCTAACATAACTCTATTTGTTTGATGGAAAATATTTTCTTCCAAACAGCAGTTCCTTTTTTTCTATTTTAACTAGTGCATATAAAAAACTTAGAACTGTTCTATGGTGCTGTTTTTCTTGATATAAAAAATGCAACACATGGGTCATGTGTTGCAAAACTCGGAGGCTAACCATTAGACCATCCCATTTAAGATTCTTCCTAGAGGCGATTAAGTTCGTTACTATAGTTTACATGATTTGCACAAGTATTGATTATCAAACCAAGATCATTATACCGCATGATCATCTATAAAAAATAGGCACTCAGAGAAGGCTATGGTAAGTATCGATCATCAAACTAAGATCATTATGTAAGTACCCGGGGTAGTTTTGATGTGATCAACCAAGTCAAGTTAGGTCCTAGTTACGTTTGATCCCTGTATCTAAGTGTGCAGGAGCTTAGGAGCACAGGAAGTCGAACGGAAGACGCAACAGACGAGAAGGATGACATGGGAAGGGAGCCGACGTCTCGGTGCATTCGAGGGACGCAAAGATTGCGGAATAGTATACTGGTAGAAGAGAAGAGTGTGTGTGACGTCTAAGGGACCAGAGGCCGGGAGGAAGCCTGTTCGAGGAGAAGACCAGAGTCGGGTTTGGGTGAGCCTAACTTTGGTTGGCCAGAAATCACCCAAGCAGACGAAGATGGAGAAAAGTCAACACTGATGTTGTTTGACCAGATGGTCAATTGAGGCACCTTAGTTGAGGAGAATAGCTCTGCGCAAAAGCAGAACTGAGGTGCCTCAGTTTGTACCTGAGGTGCCTCGAGTCAGAACTGAGGCGCCTTATAAGTACCATTTTGTTGATTATTTTAATTGCTAAAATCCATGTTTGACCCATGTTTTACTTGCTTAATTGTGATTTTACCCTAGGTTTTAGAACTTACCTTTATTTTGGACTTAATTGCAAATTTACACATATTTGGATTATTTGGCCACTAAATTTTTGATCTATTTTTGTAGGCATGAAAGGTTCATGGACCTAGGGCATACTGGGTCAAACTTGAGTCGGAAGTGGACCCGGATCGAGTTATCAAGTTTCGGATCAATCCGGGCCGTCCGATTCAAAAGCGGCTAGATCTGAGCCATCCGGGACTATCTGAAGCAATCCGAGCTAGGGCTAGGGTTGATCAAGCACTCTGATCAAGATCTGAAGGTTTCATCCCAATCAGAGCTCATTCAACCGTTGGATCAAGCTTGGAGGGCTCTAGATCGTCCATTCAAAGATTAGGATGATCTGGACCATCCGTTGCAAATCTGGAGGATCTGAGCTACCACGAGGCAGATCCTGACCCCAGATCATCATCATCAAAGTTTGGATCAAATCAGAGCAAGATCAGCCGTTGGATCTCCTCCAATCAATCTGAGCCGTCCAATGTTAATTACTTAAGCAAAAATTCTGCACAGCTTCCTTCTCGTCGCGTCTTCGCCGCAACAGTAGTTCTTCTTCGTTTTCTTCGTTTTTACTTCAATTTTTCTCCAATTCGAGGCGCGACCACCTCAATTTCTACCCTAGAACAAGTTTTGGATCATCGGATGAAGCTTCCTTGGAGAATTCAGCTCAGTTTCGCACCGGACAAGGTTGTTTGAGGGTTTCGACAGCTTTGTGGTCCGATCACTCGAATCTCACTCACAAGCCATCTCCGATCATCTGAGCCATCTGTAGGGGTTCTCAGGTGAGCTCAGAGCATCTCCAAATCACCTCCGCAATCCATTAAACCAAGATCGAGGAGTTCGGATTGGATTTTCCCAGCTTAGTGCAGAGTGAGCTGAAATCGATCAATTGAAGCTGTTTCCACTGATTTGTGGAGCCGAAGGGTTCTTGGCTTGCCCTTGCGTGACAAACAAGGAATTCTTGAGCTCGGGAAGGGTTGAGGATTAGTTTCATCTAGTTAATTTCAGTTTCTTTAGCTGTAATTTTCGAATTCTGCATCTGTTCTGTTTCTGAATGTTTGTATCAGCTACCTTAGTTTAAGTTTTGAATTGTTTTTGCTTAAATTAGTGGTTTGAATCTGTTCTTTCATTAGTTAGCTAGTTTGTTTAGTTAATTCTTCACTTAATTTTATTTGCTTTGCAATTTTATGCTTGCGTATCAGTTGTATCCCTGATTTCTGCATTTTGTTTCCCTGTTGTGTATCACTTTCATTGCCTTGCATATCAATTCTTCCTTTCGGTAGCTGCATTCTGTTTTAAGCAAGTGTTAGATTTTCTTCTACGATCTACATTGTAGCTGGATTCATTTGCAACAAATTTAGTATCACTTTCTGCTTCTTGTATCAGTTTGTTGGAATCGAACTCCATTTCTACATTTGGATAAATTTCTGCACATCACTGTATTTCTGCAAATTCTAGTTCATTTCTGCAAGTCTGGGTATTAGCCTCTGAAATTCGCATCAAGAGAGCTTCAGATCTTCCAAATCCTTTTTCTGAACATTATAATTGTACAGTTAATTTCAGCTTTTGAACTGAATTTAGCATTCAGTTCATTTCTGAACTCTTTGCTCTCATTACTGCTGAATTCTGCCTCTATTTCAGATTTCCTCCACTCATTTCTGCATTAAGAGGTTTCTGAATTGATCATTTAGTTACTGCACTTTAGTTCCAAGCCTGCATCCTGTATCAAGCAACAAATCAGCATTGAATTAGTGCCAAGTTAAACACAGTTCTGGCTTGCCATTGCATTTGAATTAAGGCTTGCCTTGTTCATTTGTTCTGCAATCTGAATTGTACTGCATTTCTGCACATTTGTTTCTGCAGTCATCATCTCTGCATTTCCTGCGTATCAAGCTGTTAAATCCTGCTTTTGTATCAAGTAAAGAGTCAACATTGATTGGAATTAAGTAGACTTACCTTTCAGGGAATTATTGCACCTGATTTCAGCTTCTATTTGCATTCGGCTGATTCTGAATCTTTCATCCATTTCTGCCTCTGATTATCTCTGAACATTTCAGTGAGTTTGAAATTCTAATTGCTTGAGTTGATTTCTGAAATCTCATTCATTCTCGCATGTCAGTTGGTTTTTGCATACATAAGCTTTATTCCTTGCGTATCAAGTTTTAGTGGCTCGCATCTTGTATCTCATTGCATTGTAATTTCCGATTGCAACCCAAAAACCCATATCTTATTTGAAACCCAAATTTCATAAACGACACACAAATACAAGCACGAATCAAACAACCTCAACTAGTCCCGAGGAAAAATACGACCTGTGGCCCCTTTACTACGTTTTTATATTTTGATTACAAAAAGGGTTTCCAGCATTTTTATTTATAAATTCTAAATTCTGATGGACCCACATTTCGTGACAATTTTAACTTAGCTAAATCGGGTCCGTCAGCGCCTCAGATAAAAAATTATCAACAGCTTACCGTTGGCATCGTTGATAAAAGTTTATCCATCTGAGGAGCCTCAGATCACAACTGAGGTGCCTCAGGTTCACGTTAGCATAACGATAACTTTAATTTTCGAACTATAAATAGCCTCCTAGACCTAGGAAGAAAAACAACTTGTAATCAATTTCCTAGTTCCTTCTTAGCTTTTAAGAGTTTGTAAGAGACTTCTCCGCCTACAACAAAGGAGTAATTTAGTGCGCTTTCATTGTCTTGGATTAGCAACCATCCTAGTTGCAACCAAGTAACTTCGAGCCTCTTCTTTTCTAGTTGTTGATATTATTTATGTTTACTTTAACTGCTTAGACCAATCTGATATCTTTGTTAAGTTAGTCCCAAAGATATAGTTTTTATTTGCAGGGCTATTTACCTCCCCTCTAGCCGGCCTACACGGGACCTACACATTATACCTCATGATAAAAATTAGGCACTTAGAGAAGACTACGGTATCCACGAGAAAAGGAAGAGTTACCAAAAGGCAATTTGGGGTAATGCTCAAGGTGCTTATCACTTGCGTTATTGTGCATAAATGCATATAATCTAAAATTTTGACCTTAGTTATTACGCCATGTGATTATCTTATCATACTGCTTGGTGTATGGGTATGCAATATGCACTTTGCTTTTAGATCTTGTCCCAATAAAAGAGAAAAAATGAATCAAAATACTATATACATATCAGAAGCCCTTTAATGACATCTGAGTTTTAGAATGATAGTATCTCAGACCGAACAATAATGTATCCATTTACATGCTAAAGAGAGAGCATGATCCGCTTACGCTATCTTCCAACATGTGTCTATCACCATGAGTAGTGCAAATTGTAGCTATGGCCTCGTTTAATGAACTGCTTACCATCCATTCTTCCATCATTCAACAACTATTTAAAAGATTCAAATTTCACGGTTGAAACTAATACAGTTCTAGCTTGCTCTACCATTTATTACTCAGACAAACTGTTATTATAGAAAAATGTGATCAGCATAAGATGGATTGAAGAGTACAGTTACCACTTATCACTTTCCTTCTTATGCCACTGGTAAGTACCCTCCAAATCAAATTTAGAACTTGCCAGCCAAACACAAAGATGTTGAGAAGTAGATAGAGAGATCAAGAAACAGACATTAGTCGAACAGTCTTCTTGTTTCTCCTCCTTTCTTATTCATTTTCTGATAACTTGAAGATGGTACAATCCTACTCCTTCAAAGAATCAAAACAAAGTGAACAATACAAAAGATTCAAAGATCTCAAGCTTGAGTATGTAAGGACAAGTTCCTCTTTGATTTTGCTTATTAACTCAAATGGTCAACAAACCAAAGTCACCATTTGTTTTTTGGTTGTCTTTTTTAGATTTGAGGAAAATGTTTTTAGAAGTTTAGGTAAAGGATCTACAAAAGTCAATTCAAGTTGGAGGTCGCAGTGTTTAGAGTTGAGGTTGGGGTTCTTCAAGAGGCATAGAAGTTGCAATGTAGAGGTGATTATAACTTTATAAGTATAATTGTTTGAAGTCATTACTCTACCCATGCACCACCCGCCTCAATAAATTTTCTTCTGATGAAGGCCCATTATAGTCCACAATCATTGAGGCACAAGAAGTTGCCAGAGGGTTGAAGCATGTGCGCAACATCTAAGCCCAAGTGACAATGCCAACAAGGAGCTAGGGATGGCAAATCAGATCAACAAGTCCATTGTTTGACCCACGCCTTATTTTACTTTGACCTGAACATAATCTGGTTAACTAACAAGTCAAAATATATGTCCTAAACACGTTAAGGGTTTCAATGGGCTGACCTGACAAAACCCATTTAATTAAATGGATTGTGTCAACTCATATCATAGGTGGATCACAGGCTACAACATAAAACAATATTTGTGAACCCAGATGAAAAATTAAAAGAACATACCAAACAATGAACAAATGTTTAAAGGGGTTAACTGCCATAGTTAAATGGGTCAAAACTGGTGTACTTATATTTAAATGTGGTCAAAATGGGTCATGTTTAAATGAGTCAAAGTGGGCCAATTTATCAAACCAGAACATGGCCAATTTTATTTGTAGATCATGAATGGGTTGGCCCCATTTATGACTCAACCCATCAAACCCAAACCCATACCCATACAATTATAGGTCAGACTGTAGGAGTCAACCAAATACAGGATCTGTTATTGGCTCCCTTAAAAGTGTGCCACTCACTTGCCCTGCTTCCTCATTCTCACTCTCTTAATGCTACTAATGGCATTGCCCCCTGCTGACATTGCATTTGGTAGTGAGGATGGCAATAATGGACTTAACCTTGCAGCCTCACTAGTAAGGTTGCCCTTTGTCTTAGGCTTTTATTAACTTCTGTAGAAAGGAGGAGACATACAAGTTGTATATTTTTAATAATGAGTAGAATACACTTTTATAGATACAATGGGTCTATCAATCCCAACAAATCATGGAAGAAAAAAAAATATTATCCTACCAAATATATAAAACTAAAATATCCTGTCAATCAATTAAAATCCTATCAGATCAAATAGATTGATACCAATTGATTTAATTGATACTACTTAATTCACTAAGTAAATCTACACTCCCCCTCAAGCTTGACTGTAAATGTTGATAAGGCCAAGCTTACTAACAAGAAATTCATGGGTTCATTCCGATAGTCCTTTGTGAGTAAGTCGGCCAACAATGAGAAGTAGGGATGTATTCAACATTGAGACTACCTTCTTCCAATTTTGAAATGTCTATCAACTTCAACATGTTTGGTTCTATCATGATGAACAAGATTATGAGCTATGCTGATGGTTGATTTATTTTCACAAAATAGCTTCATAGGGCTTTCAAGATTTATTTTCAGCACTTTCACAACTCTTTTAACCCAAATTAGTTCACACACTCCATGAGCCATAGCTCGATATTATGCTTCTACACTGTTTCTTGCCACAACTGATTATTTTTTGCTCCGCCATGTAACTAAATCCCCCCAAACTAACATACAATATCCGGAGGTGAACTTTCGATCTTTGATCGATCCAACCCAATTGGCATCAGTGTAAGCACTCACTCTTTGATCATCAGTCTTTGCAAAAAATAACCCTCTCCTAGGAGTTTGTTTCAAATATCTTAGAATTCTATATACTGCATTGAGATGACCTTGACATGGTGAACGCATATATTGGGTTACTAGACTCACTGAAAAATCAATATCAGGGCATGTGTGTGAATGATAAATGAGTTTCCCAACAAGGCGTTGATACCTTTCTTTGTCCACTAAATCTCCCGTAAACATTCTTTCTTTATTTCCTTGCTCAAGTGGTGTATTGCTTGGCTTGCACCCTAGCACCCTAGCATCCTGGTTTCTTCCAATAGATCCAAAATGTACTTCCTTTGAGAAACAGATATACCTTTTTTTCTCCTAGCAATTTCCATTCTCAAAAAATATTTCAATTCTCCGAGGTCGTTAACTTCAAAATCCTTTGCCATCATGATCTTAATATTCTTCATTTCCTTCTTGTCATTTCGAGTCACTATGATATCATCAACAGTCACTATGAAAACAGTGATTTTTTTCTTCATCAGAATGTTACAAAGAGCATATGATCAACTTGTCCCTCCATATATCCAAGTTTCTTGATAACCTTAGAGAATCTGTAGGCACGTGGAGACTATTTCAAATCATAGATAGCCTTGTTGAGTTTGCAAACAGTTTGATATAGACTTCCTCTTTAAGTTCACCATTCATGAATGCATTTTTTATGTCAAGTTGATTTAGTGGCCAATCAAGATTTGCTGCCAATGATAGAAGGTATCCGAATAGTGTCAAGTTTCTCAATAGGAGAAAATGTCTCAATATAGTCAATGTCATAGGTTTGAGTAAATTCGTTGACTATAAGGCGAGCTTTGTATCTTTCAATTGTACTATCTGACTTATATTTCACCGTAAATATCCATTTGCAATCAACTTTATTTTTCCTCGTGGTAATTCGATCAAAACTCTAAGTATTATTTAGCTTTAAGGCATTAATTTCCTCAAGAATAGCCTTTCTCCATTTAGGAATAGTCCAAGCCGCTTGAACATACCTAGGAATTTTTATATTGGACAAACTCAAGATAAAGATAAAAAATGGTGAAAATAAATTGGAATATGAAGCACATTTTGAAATGGGATGGCGAGTGCAAGACCTCACACTTTTTCTAATTGCTATAGGAATATTGAGATTGGAGACAGTACCCGATTGAGGATCCTCTATTGGTTCATTTTCATGACTATGTTTAGAATTCACAATGTCTTTAGTAGCCTGTGGTTTTCGTCGAGTGAACTAACTCTTGTTCTGGTATTATTTATCCCCTTATTTCCAATATTGGAACATGTTCTAGAATGCGATTGCTACATTGGGTATGGGTGTTGGAAGAAGGGGATTATCTTGACAAGCTTCATCTTGATTCTCCCTCTGAAGCCGAGTTGTGGCGAAGTAAGGTGTATCTTCTAGGAATTGCATATCATGAGAAGTATATGTATTTCGGTTTTGAGGGCAATAGCATCTATAACCTTTTGTGTTGGTGAATACCCAATAAAGACAACCTTGATAGCTTTTGGATCAAGTTTACTTTGGTTGTGGTCATGTACGCGAACAAATGCCTTAGAACCAATAGTTTTTAAGGGAAAGTTATTGGATGTAGGCACTTGAGGGTAATTTTGAATGAGGACACACAGTGGAGTTTTAAAATTGAGAGTGCGATTTGATAGGTGATTGATTAGGTACGTAGTGGTGAGAATGACACCCCCCATAGGTAATTTGGAACATTCATGATGAACATTAGAGTGCGGGCTACTTTCAACAAATGGTGTTTTTTCTCTTTTTGACACCTCATTTTGTTGTGGGGTATCGACACACATGCTTTGGTGGAGAATCCCATTTTCGGAATTATAGTCACCTAAAATAGTATTGAAGTATTCTTTATCATTGTCGGTGCGAAGAGTTTGAATTTTGGTGTGAAATTGGGTTTGAAACATCCGGTAGAAGTGTTTGAATATTTGACTTGTGTCAGATTTGTTATGCAGGAGATAAACCCAAGTGACTCGTGTATGATTGTCAATAAAGGTTAGAAACTATTTTTCTCTTGAGGTGTGGGCAAGATTGTAAAAATCGCTAAGCGGCAGTCGGGCGGAGGACTACCGCCTAGCGCCTAGGCGGCCTCGGCGGGGCTTAGGCGTTTTTACTGTTTATAGTACTATTCTAGAAATTAATAAGATTTTTCTTGAAATATTTTGCTATCCCAACAAAATTAACTGAAGACTTCAGAAGATCATGAAGCAAACAAACTCAACTAAAACTGACAACAATACAAGGAAAGAAAGCATGAGCATAATTTATCACTCACCTGGCAGAAAAAACGTTAAGGCCATCCAAAACAAATTGCGCTGCATAAACTACCATTTTCTTGACATGCAAAATTCAAATACTTAAGACACCGTGTGCTTTATAGTATTACGGCAGACATGCGAAAATGGAAATGGATCTAAATGATAATTCAAGGCAAAAGGAAACTCGGAAAGTGGAAATGACAAATCAATATCCTGATTATAGCATTGATTTTTTAGGAAATGTAAAGGACAATATTTCTTTATCATCAAGAGTTCAAGACACCAGCAATCAGCAATGTATGCGACAAGGTCCTTCATTTGACTACTCAAATATTGCAAAGCAGTTAACTATTAAGCTGGACATAAACACTACTTTTTTTCACAGAAAACCATAAAATATGAGCAATTTTGTGAACCTAAAGGCAGCTAGAACCAAGCCATCAGATTCATTAACAAGTTGAATCCACCATTAGGAATGTTTTCCAAATCAAAAGCATCACCAGACACCAGTAAAGTGATCACAGGCTATTTGAAAATCCTCATCTGGAGATAATTAGGTTAATGGATTACGGAACCAAAGGATGTCTACATCCTGTAATTGAATGATTGGTAATCAACCTTTAAAAGTACTACTAAGTCAGTTAGAAGACAAGTCAATTGTCAAAATGTATCAAGATGAGATCACAATGCAATGTTACTGTCACCAAAATTCTATACATTCAAATTTTTTGTAATATTGAAGAATCAAAGTAAAATCAGGATGATGGTGGTGTAGTATAGACAGTTAAAACCATATTATCCAACCAATTGAACATATAAGGAAGGGTCAAAAAGGATGCAGCATGCAGAGTATCAGTAGTACAACATGTTAGCAGTTTCTGCTAACAGAATTATATGCAAAGCTATATAAAGAATACTAGGCAGTAAGAGCATGGATAACAATGAGTCGTCACAGGATCATACTGATGCTTATATGGACAACTTAATGCCTATCCCATTGGATAAACTTTCATACACTCAAGCAAGCTATTATCCTAGGCATGCATTCCTCGCATAAATTTGTAGATATGTATGATTCTATCTTATATGAGTTTGCAGCAGATAAAAGAATGGGTGACAGAATATGTTTCACAAACAAGAACATAACAATAGAGCATCACCTGTAAATTTGGCTATGAACAACAAAAGGCAAGATAGTCTACAAAGAAATAGAACTATGAAGGTATGCTTAAGCGAACAGAATATTACAAAAGCCAATCATACACACACACACAAGTTGTATCAGCTACCACTTCAAGTTAAGTACATTGTCTCACACACACACACACACACACACACACACACAACAAGTTAACTAAAAGTCTAAAACCCAAAATAACATGACAAATGATAATACAAATATATGATATCTCATTGCATTGTTCATCATCCTGAGAGGCTGAGACTATTCTTCGTCTCCATATTGATTCAAGACACGGTCCTCATCGGACTCAAATTCCACATCATTCTCATTTAAAACCTCCTCATCCTCGGATTCGAAATCATCTTCATGAAGTTCTCTCAATCTACCACTTCTTCGAGGCATTGTTGCTTCATCTGCTCCCATAACATCACTAACTACTTGCCAAGGCAAGCCCTCCTCAACTTCATCATCATCAACCCCTTCAACAATCCAATCTTGTGCATGACTTGCATCGCTTGCAAAAAGAACTTCAATATTCCTCTCCTCCCTCTTTTCTTTGTTCAACAATTTTGCATTGAACTGGACGAAAACAAGATTGTTCAATCGATTTGTATCTAGTTTATTCCTTTTCTTTGTATGTACCTACAAAGTGTTCACATTGTTAACTCACTAATATAATAGAAAACACAATAGGATTTTAATAATTAGCAAATAAAAAGTTAGGAGTGACTAAGTACTAACCCCCTCGAATGCACTCCAATTCCTTTCACACCCCGATGAACTAGAAGTCAAAGAAAGGATTCTCATAGCCAATTTTTGCAAGTTAGGAGTTATTGCACCAAAATTTGACCACCATGTCACTACAAAAAATAATTTAAAAAAATGAAAAAAGAAACAAACAATGTTAGTAAATTTAAACTTTAAATAAGGAAAAGATTAAAAGGATTATTATTAGGTTCAATTATTTACCTGGATCAAACTTGTCAAAAGACTCAAAACTCATCGAGCAAGCTTTAATCGCAATAGCTTTCCCAAAAAAAGACTCTTTCATCTTATACTTAGGCAACTCTTCGCTCATAATTGTATTTTGCATGTCAATATTACCCTCAAACATAACATCCAAACAATCAATTATCCCAAGCGAGACATCTTGATCTAAATGAAGAAGAGGATCCTTGTAATGGTAATATGGATTCAAGAGATACACCATCAAATATAGTGGATTATCTAGCCTATCTTTAATCCTTGCATCAATACTTTCAATAATAGACTGATAGTTTTTTGGAGCACCACCTAGCGAATTTTTTATATCTTCCTTTGCATGTAGAAGCTTGCCATATACAAAGCCCATGGATGACTTTCTATCACCATCAACAATTCGAAACACCTTCACCAAAGGTGCAAAAACCTTCAAGCATAATGTCACACCAGTCCAAAATCCCATACTGATCACCGTTGAGTAAGATGCTTTTCCTTTAACACTCTTGGAAAATTTGCATTGTTCCCATTCATCACTGTTAAACATTGCCCTCAATTGTCCTTTTTTCTCGGCCAAACTCTGCAAAGTTAGGAATGCTGAAGCAAATCTAGTCACTCCCGGTCTTACAATATCCCTCTTCTTCGTATGTGACCTCATCATCGCCAAGGTCTTATGGTGAGCATAAATGAAAATAGTCAATGCCTTAGCTTGATCAATGACTTTCTTGAACCTTGGTTGGCTTCCAATGCTTTCAAGCATAAGATTTATCGTATGAGCAGCACATGAGGTCCAAAAGATTGTTGGCCTATTCTGCTTCAACAACTTTGCAGCTCCCATATTGTTCGAGGCATTATCAGTTACAACTTGAACAACTTTTTCCGGACCAACTTGTTGAATGCATTCTTCCACATACTCGTAGATTACTTCACTTGTGTGTGCGATGTCTGAAGACTCTTTAGAAGAAAGAAAAACAGTGCCCAACTTAGAATTAACACACAAATTCATGATACTCCTCTTCCTATCACTCCAAGCATCCGTCATAATTGAGCATCCATTTAATTGCCACTCTATTTCATGTGACTTTAACAAATCATTGGTCCTTTCAACCTCCTTTTTCAAAAACGGCTCACTCATTTCATATCTAGTAGGAGGTTTGAACCCCGGTCCATATTGACCAACCGCCTCTAACATCAACTTAAAGCTATCTAGTTCAAGAGCATGAAAAGGAATACCGGCTTCATATACCCATCTACAAACATACTCTTTTACCTTATTTGTTCTTTCCTTGCAAATATCATCAATGATGTTTTGGCCTTGCTTGCTCTTTTGTGATGTAGACTCGGGGCTGATTGTACTTGCAAATTTATCCATAGGACCGATAGGACCGATAGAATATGGTGATTTCATAGACCCTAAAGCAGCTCCCAATTCATCAACATCAATATGACCATCATCATTCCTCTTATCTCCAATATTCACCTCAGATCTCATAGTTTCATGCTGAATTTCTTTTTTTTTTTTCTTATTCTTTGCCTCATTAATTGCATTCCTACACTTCAATTGATCTTCTTTCGTAGACTTTGGACATGGAGCAACATTTCTTGATATATGCGCGATGTGTTCTTTAAGTCTACGAACTCCTCCAGACATAAGCTTGGAACACAAGATGCATTTCAATTTATCTGGATTGGAGGGATTAGTTAGAACTCCATACTCCCATCCAACATCCTTTGATTTCCGTTTAAGTGATTCAATTGTTGCTGATGAAGATGACTGAGAAACACCAATGGATGCTGATGCTCAAGCAGCAGCACTTGAAGAACTCATCGCAAATATAATGTACCTAAATTACAAAGGATGGAAGAAAATGGCCAGTCGGCCACACACCAAAAAATGAAAACAGAACACAAAAAATGAAAACAGAAAACTTGAAAAGAAAGAATCAACTTCATACAGTTAAACACATGCGGTCATACCTTGGCTCGCAACTGTCTTGGCTTCTCGCGACTGAGGAGGAACGGGCGGCGGGCTGAGTCGGCTGATGAAGGAGGAACGAGCGGTGGGCTGGTGGCGCAAGGGCGAGAAGATGTGGATTAGCGAGGGCGGGCTGACGGCGCGAGGGCGAGGCGGCGAGGAGATGTTGTTCACCTGCTCGGGGCGGCGCGAGGGCGAGGTGACGCGAGCCGCCTTCGTCCTCAAGCGAGGATGATCACGACGCAAGGAGCGCGAGGAGGATCACGAGCCGTCTTCGTCCTCGCGCGAGGATGATCAGGACGCGAGGAGATGAAATGGCGAGTCGGGACGAGCGCGAGGACGACGGGCTAACCCTAATTTCTTCTCACGCCAAGTTTTTTATATTCTTATATCAAATTTCTTTAAAAAATTAAAAAAAAAATTCGGGCGGCCTAGCCCGCCCGCCGCCCAGCTCCGCCCAGCCCGCCTAGGCGGCCACCCGCCACAACCGTGTCGATTCGCACAAATTCGGGGCGGCTGGGGGCCGATTAGCGCCTAGGCGCCCGCCCAGGCCGAGTTTTACAACACTAGGTGTGGCGATTGGTGAAGGGCCCTAAATATCACTATGGATTAATGAAAATGGTGTGGAAGGTGTATATGGTTTCGGTGAGAAAATAGTATGAGGTTACTTAGCCAAGTGTTACATTTCACAATCAAGAACACCAAGATTTTTATTATGAAATAGAGAAGAAAGCAATCTTTTCAAATATGAAAAACTAGGATGACCTAACTTATGATGTCACAATATTATTTCCCTAGGACTTGAAACATAAATAAAAGCAACGGTAGACATTCGAGTTGGAAGACCTTCAAACGTGGCAACCTTAAGATAATATAATCTGTTACAATAAGACTCAATACCCAAAATTTACAAGATGTAAGACTTATTTATATACAAAATTAGGGATCTGTTTTAGGAAATAAATAGGCTTATTTATATATAAAGTTATGGGTCTATTCTAGGAAATAAATTAGGATTCTATTTTAGGGAGTAATTTGTATTTTAGGTAAGATACAAATTACGATATATATTTATATAGCTAATACTTCCCCTCAGGTTGAGACATAGATATTAATCATGCTCAACTTGTTACAAAGATAAATTATCCGGACCCCATTTAAAGCTTTTGTGAAGATGCCCCTAGTTGTTCTCCAGTTTTTACATATCTTGTAGTGATCAAGTCTCGTTGAATTTTTTCACGAACAAAATGACAATCAATTTCAATATGTTTAGTTCCCTCATGAAACACAGGATTTGATGCAATGTGAATAGCAGCTTGATTATAACTCTATAGTTTTGCTGGTACTGAAATTTTAAGTCTTACTTTAGTCAATAGTTGATATATCCACATTATTTCACACACAGACTGTGCCATAGCTTTATATTCTGACTTTGCACTGGACCGTGATACAATATTTTGCTTTTTGCTCTTCCATGAAACTAATTTCCTCCAACGAAAATACAATAACTTGAAGTAGATCTTCTATCCATTTTAGAACCTGCTCAGTCTGCATCTGAAAAACATTCAATATGAGTGTGCCCATGATTTTTATATATGATATCTTGTCCGGGTGCTCCCTATAAGTAACACAAAATTTGCTCTAGCGCTGCCCAATGATGAACTGTTAGAGATGACATAAACTGACTAATGACACTAACCAAATATCAATATCTGGACGTGTCATAGTAAGATAATTCAACTTCCCAACCAACCTTCTATATCTCTCTGGATGTTCAAATAGTTCTTAATCTACTGTGAGGTTAACGTTTTAAGTTATTGGAGTACTACAAGGCTTTGTCCCTAATTTTCCTGTCTTAGTTAATAAGTCAAGAACATATTTTCTCTGAGATAGAAATATACGTTTTTTACTTCTCATAACTTCAACACCAAGAAATACTTTAGCACCCCTAAGTCTTTTGTATGAAACTGAGTAAGAATGAAAGATTTGAGAAATGAAATTCCCGTAGTATCACTTTCAGTAATAACAATATCATCCACATACACAACTAACAGAATAATACCCGCTCTTGACTGCTTGTAGAATATAGAATGATCAGACTTGCTTTTCGTCATACCAAATTTTTCAATAACTTGATTAAATTTTCCAAACCAAGCACGAGGACTCTGTTTCAAACCGTACAAAAATTTCTGAAGACGACAAACTCACCCCATCTCCCCCTGAGCAACAAAACCAGGAGGTTGCTCTGTATACACCTCCTTTTGAAGATTACCATGAAGAAAAACATTCTTGATATCGAGTTGATGTAAAGGCCAATGATGAGTAGCAGCCAATGAAATAAATAATCGAATAAATGTCAACTTTACAACAGGAGAAAAAGTTTCAAAATAATCCACACCATAGGTTTGAGCATAACCCTTAGCAACAAGACGAGCTTTTAGTCTTGCAACTGACCCATCTGGATTGACTTTAACTGTGAATACCCATTTACATCCAATAACTCGTTTTCCTGAAGGTAGATCAACCAAGTCCCAAGTATCATTATCATCCAAGGCTTTCATTTCCTCTATCATTGCATCTCTCCAACCAGGATAAGATAAGACCTAACGGACATGTTTAGAATAGAAATAGAGTCAAGTAAAGCAATAAAAGATCAAGAAGAAGACGTCAAGTCGTTATAAGAAACAAAAGACGAAATAGGGTAAGTACACTGGCATTTACCTTTACGTAATGCAATAGGAAAATCATCACTCGAAGTTGGATCTGATGACGAAGTAGTAGGTGCAGGATATGAATCAAGAGGTTGACGCCTAGAGTATACTTTGTCGGGTCGAGGTGGACCGGCAAGAGGGGGTGAATTCCGCTGTAAAATAAAAATAAATCTTTTCTGTGACTCACAAAGATTCTAGATTAGTTGCTACGATTAAATAAGATAAACATAAATTAACTCAACTAGTAGAAAGGCTAAGACACAGAAATTACTTGGTTGCAACCTAGGTGGTTGCTAATCCAAGACGGTTGAAGCTCACTATGAAAATCTCCTTCTGGCGGAGAAACCTTTTATAAACTTTGTAGCACAAGACAGAAGCTAGAAGAATTTCAATAAATCTGTTGAAAATCTCTTTAACTTCTAAGCCTATTTATAGGCTAAGGAAATTAATCATTACCGTTGATGATAGATAAATTTAATCCTTAACCGTTGATTAAAAGATAAATTTTATCTTTTATAAAGCTTATCGTTTTAAAAGATAAGGTTAATCTTTTAATCAGTAGTAGAAGTTTATGCCCGATTAAAGGATAGTAATTATCTTTTAATTGAATGTAGATAAATTTAATCCTTAACCGTTATTTAAAAGATAAATTTTATCTTTTATAAAGTTTATCATTTTAAAAGATAAGGTTAAATCTTTTAAACGGTAGAAGCTTCTGTCTATGCAAGTTGTCCACGTGTGTTGCTTGGTCAAAGTCTTCGGTCAAGCCTCCATGCTTCTCCAACAATTTTGGTCAAATATGGTCCAAGTCATAATTTTTACTTGGTCAAAGTCAATAGAGTTGACTTTTTGGTAGCCGCTTTGTTTGGGTGATTTCTGGCTAACCGGAGTTAGGCTCACCCGAACCCGACTCCGGCCTTTCGCCCTTCGAGCGTCCTTTCTCTCGGCTTCTCGCCCTCGGATGTCGCGCATATCCTTCTCGCTCCACCGGTGTACTCTTTCGTTGCTCCGCGTCCCTCAGATGCACCGAGCTCGATGGCTCACTTCCCTGTGTAATTTTCTCGTCCATTGTTTCTTACGCTCGACTTCCTCCGCTCCTAAGCTCTTGCACACTTAGACAGAGGGATTAAAACCACAACAGGATCTAACCTAACTTTGTTGATCATATCAAAACCAACCGGGGCACCAACAATCTTCCCCTTTTTGATGTGTATCAACCCAAGTTGAGTTAGGGTTAAACTAAAAGAAATAACATTAACTAATAATTAAGCATAAAAGAAATATTTGCAAATTAAAACTACAACCTCCCCCTGAACTTAAACTATTCTCCCCCTTTGATCACAGCAAACAATGAGACACAACAAAAACTAGGGAAAGGAAAAAGATAGAAAATATGAATGAAATATTTTCTAAAAATTATTTTGTCTTTGTTTTTGAAAAAAAAATCGTTGGAAAAGAATTGAAAGCTTTTGCGCAAGTGTAAATAGTCATAGATTAAAATTTTAAAGATTAAAATTTTAAAATTCGAAATTACATAAAAACAACAATCGGAGAAAATTATATTAAAGGTAACATATGATGAGTAGATTTAGGAAAATCAGATTTGATAAAAATAATTTTCTATTGAAATTTAATATTAAATAATCAAATTTCATTAAAAAATCATAGAAAATGTAAAACATGTTAGAAAAATCTAAAATTTTTTGTATAATTGGGAAATATAGTTTTAAGCTTGCACAAAAAATTTTTTGACTTAAAATAAAACGTTTTCTATATCCGAAAATAAATCAAATACTGACAGAGTAGAATTTTTGAAAATAAATATTTAAAATTCAAAAACACTTAAAAAAATTCGAGTAAAATTTTACTTATGTCTACTGATCATATCTAGATTCGGAAAATTTGGATCTAGGAAAATAAATTTTTTTATCTATTTTTAAAATTTAAAATTTGAATTTCGAACTTAAAATTGTGAAAATTCGAAAAATAATCAAAAAAATCTCTAAAATTCATAGTAACTAAAGAAAATGTTCATGTATTTAGGAAAAATATGAACCTGATTTTATCATTTAAAATTCGACTGCTATTCATTTTTCAAAGAAAGTGAATAATAAAAGTAAAAGAAAAAATATATTAAAAAAACAACAAAAAACTGTTAGCACTAAAACATATACTGAATGAAAATTATCTAGTAAAGACTTTGGAACCCAAAACAAGTTACTGTCTACGAGATTAATTAAAAATTTCGCAGGTATATAGTTCTTGACTTTTCTAAGTTGGCCCCTGTGATTTTTAATATATCAGTTTAGATTATCAGAATAACTATTTTTCTTTTGGCGTAAACATGCAATATCAAATTCTAATTTTTCAACTAAATTTCTCAAATTAACAACATCATTTTTCAGTTTATCAGAACCATCAGAAGATCATGCATTAGTCAATTTCATTTTTAATTTTTGATTTTCTTTTTCTAATTTAAGATTAGCATTAAGCATTGCTTTTATACCAGAGTATAATTGATCATGAGGGAGAAAACATACCTCACTTACCGGGTCGCTTTCGAAAATAGGAACCCCCCTTCGTCGCTGCTTTCTTCTGGTGTAGCTCCCCCTTCCTCAGTGCTCTCCTCTTGATGACTTGCCATCAGCGCAAGTCCTAGCGTATTCTTCAGCTTCCGATTCATCAGACGAGGTATCGTCCCAAGTGGCTTTCAGTACCTTCTTCTTCTTGGCTGGNGTTTTTACTGTTTATAGTACTATTCTTAGAAATTAATAAGATTTTTCTTGAAATATTTTGCTGCATTGATTTTTTAGGAAATATAAAGGAAATATTTGTCTTTATCATCAAGAGTTCAAGACACCAGCAATTCATTTGACTACTCAA
The DNA here is from genome assembly GCA_024364735.1 of Boesenbergia rotunda. Classification (NCBI taxonomy): domain Eukaryota; kingdom Viridiplantae; phylum Streptophyta; class Magnoliopsida; order Zingiberales; family Zingiberaceae; genus Boesenbergia; species Boesenbergia rotunda. Next base: position 70,776 of record JAGFNQ010005491.1, read on the forward strand.
ATATTGCAAAGCAGTTAACTATTAACCTGGACATAAGCACTACTTTTTTCACAGAAAACCATAAAATATGAGCAATTCTGTGAACCTAAAGGCAGCTAGAGCCAAGGCATCAGATTCAATAACAAGTTGTATCAGCTTCAAAACCAAAATATAAGAATGTCAACAATATACCTGTCAATTTTCATCTCCTTTGCTTCCTTGACTTGGTTAAGGAAAAATTTCACAGAATGATGATAACTGTACCAGGGTTCTTCTTTCCCTGCCAAGTGGTAAAGTGATTGCAATTACAATTTTTTTTTGAAGAAAAAATATGTAATCTTCCCTGAAATATTCAAAAGTAAAAATTTTCATTGAATTTATCATGGTATTGAATAATTTTTCTCCCAAAAACTTATTCAGAATGCAAAACAATGTGATCGATTTTAGATGCAAGGTCAAGGAACCCCTGTTGATGAGCAATAAATGAAAAGAACCCTAATAAATATGGGCAATAAATGGGAAAATAGATAATTAACCTACCCCAACCAAATGAGAAGGGAAGATTGTTTCCAGTTCCCAAAGGCACAGTAGCAATTGGAGGCGGCTGAACAAGTTTAAGATCACAAACTACACCAAGAAGCCAACCAGCTGTACCATCACCACCTGCAACCTGATATACATGTTGCTACTTGACAAAATGAGCAAGAAAAGATGAAGAAATGCACCAAAATGAAGAATATGCTAAGAGCAACCAAAAATGCTTGAGATAATTTGATCTAAGATTTACTCAGCGTTTCACTCACTATTAATCTCAATTTCTTCTCGATATGCTCAGCAAACCTATCCCCCTCAGACTTGAGCTTTTCAAAGTTGGCATAGAGTCTGTACAAAACTTATCAGGAGCCTCCTCACCCAGATCAAAAACCTGAAATAGATAGTTGCATAGTTGGTATGAAAATCTTCTACATATTGTTGTTATTCAAACTGAAGCTTTCTTTCTTCCAACAACTAGCTTAAGAACTAAAGTACCTGCACTTATTGAGAAGCTCGCGGTATGTTTTAATCAATCACCTCCTAGCTGACCACCACTTCTAGAATTGACAAAAACAATTACAGAACATGTTGGCTCTTCATTAATATCCTCCCTTTCTGATTCTGGTACTAATATGCAATTAGGGATACAGAAATCTCTCAATGGAAGGCACAACTGATGACTAGCTTCTTCCATACCTAAGAATAAACAACAACCCATTTAATTAATGTCAGGATATTAAATCTTCTTGACTTCTTCTGAACAAATGTCCACGGCTCAAGTACCATCTCCAAGCTGGCAGCAGGAATGCTGGAGCAGGAATGATGACAGCATCTCCAAGCTTCTGAACAAATGTCCACGGCTCAATTCCTGCACCATCAAGTACAAATACCAGCCATCATCACTCATGAATTAACCATAAACAGATCCAAGTCATACTATCCATAAGCTAACCATATTCCTCCTTGAGCCAAAATCTAAATACTTGATTGCCAAAATCATAAAGGCTATTCATAAGCTAACCATACCAGTCAAACATCATTTAAGTACATTGTCTCACACACACACAAACAAGTTAACAAAAAGTCTAAAAACCAAAATAACATGACAAATGATAATACAAATATATGATATCATTGTTCATCATCCTGAGAGACTGAGACTATTCTTGTCTCCATATTGATTCAAGACACGGTCCTCATCGGACTCAAATTCCACATCATTCTCATTTAAAACCTCCTCATCCTCGGATTCGAAATCATCTTCATGAAGTTCTCTCAATCTACCACTTCTTCGAGGCATTGTTGCTTCATCTGCTCCCATAGCATCACTAACTACTTGCCAAGGCAAGCCCTCCTCAACTTCATCATCATCAACCCCATCAACAATCCAATCTTGTGCATGACTTGCATCGCTTGCAAAAAGAACTTCAATATTCCTCTCCTCCCTCTTTTCTTTGTTCAACAATTTTGCATTGAATTGGACGAAAACAAGATTGTTCAATCGATTTGTATCTAGTCTATTCCTTTTCTTTGTATGTACCTATAAAGTGTTCACATTGTTAACTCACTAATATAATAGAGAACACAATAGGATTTTAATAATTAGCAGTGACTAAGTACTAACCCCCTCGAATGCACTCCAATTCCTTTCACACCCCGATGAACTAGAAGTCAAAGAAAGGATTCTCATAGCCAATTTTTGCAAGTTAGGAGTTATTGCACCAAAATTTGACCACCATGTCACTACAAAAAATAATTTAAAAAAAATGAAAAAAGAAACAAACAATGTTAGTAAATTTAAACTTTAAATAAGGAAAAGATTAAAAGGATTATTATTAGGTTCAATTATTTACCTGGATCAAACTTGTCAAAAGACTCACAACTCACCGAGCAAGCTTTAATCGCAATAGCTTTCCCAAAAAGAGACTCTTTCATCTTATACTTAGGCAACTCTTCGCTCATAATTGTATTTTGCATGTCAATATTACCCTCAAACATAACATCCAAACAATCAATTATCCCAAGCGAGACATCTTGATCTAAATGAAGAAGAGGATCCTTGTAATGGTAATATGGATTCAAGAGATACGCCGTCAAATATAGTGGACTATCTAGCCTACCTTTAATCCTTGCATCAATAATTTCAATAATAGACTGATAGTTTTTTGGAGCACCACCTAGCGAATTTTTTATATCTTCCTTTGCATGTAGAAGCTCGCCATATACAAAGCCCATGGATGGCTTTCTATCACCATCAACAATTCGAAGCACCTTTACCAAAGTTGCAAAAACCTTCAAGCATAATGTCACACCAGTCTAAAATCCCATACTGATCACCATTGAGTAAGATGCATTTCCTTTAACACTCTTGGAAAATTTGCACTGTTCCCATTCATCACTGTTAAACATTGCCCTCAATTGTCCTTTTTTCTCGGCCAAACTCTGCAAAGTTAGGAATACTGAAGCAAATCTAGTCACTCCCGGTCTTACAATATCCCTCTTCTTCGTATGTGACCTCATCATCGCCATGGTCTTATGGTGAGCATAAATGAAAATAGTCAATGTCTTAGCTTGATCAATGACTTTCTTGAACCTTGGTTGGCTTCCAATGCTTTCAAGCATAAGATTTATCGTATGAGCAGCACATGAAGTCCAAAAGATTGTTGGCCTATTCTGCTTCAACAGCTTTGCAACTCCCATATTGTTCGAGGCATTATCAGTTACAACTTGAACAACTTTTTCCGGACCAACTTGTTGAATGCATTCTTCCACATACTCGTAGATTATTTCACTTGTGTGTGCGATATCTGAAGACTCTTTAGAAGAAAGAAAAACAGTGCCCAACTTAGAATTAACACACAAATTCATGATACTCCTCCTCTTCCTATCACTCCAAGCATCCGTCATAATTGAGCATCCATTTAATTGCCACTCTATTTCATGTGACTTTAACAAATCATTGGTCCTTTCAACCTACTTTTTCAAAAATGGCTCACTCATTTCATATCTAGTAGGAGGTTTGAACCCCGGTCCATACTGACCAACCGCCTCTAACATCAACTTAAAGCTATCTAGTTCAAGAGCATGAAAAGGAATACCGGCTTCATATACCCATCTACAAACATACTCTTTTACCTTATTTGTTCTTTCCTTGCAAATAGCATCAATGATATTTTGGTCTTGCTTGCTCTTTTGTGATGTAGACTCGGGGCTGATTGTACTTGCAAATTTATCCATAGGACCGATAGAATATTGTGATTTCATAGACCCTAAAGCAGCTCCCAAATCATCAACATCAATATGGCCATCATCAGTCCTCTTATCTCCAATATTCACCTCAAATCTCATAGTTTCATGCTGAATTTCCTTCTTTTTTTTTCTTATTCTTTGCCTCATTAATTGCATTCCTACACTTCAATTGATCTTCTTTCGTAGACTTTGGACATGGAGCAACATTTCCTGATATATGTGCGATGTGTTCTTTAAGTCTACGAACTCCTCCAGACATAGGCTTGGAACACAAGATGCATTTCAATTTATCTGGATTGGAGGGATTAGTTAGAACTCCATACTCCCATCCAACATCGTTTGATTTCCGTTTAAGTGATTCAATTGTTGCTGATGAAGATGACTGGGAAACACCAATGGATGTTGTTGCTGCAACAGCAGCACTTGAAGAACTGATCGCAAATATAATGTACCTAAATTACAAAGGATTGAAGAAAACGGACACCAAAAAAAGAAAACAGAACACAAAAAATGAAAACAGAACACCAAAAAATGAATCAACTTCATACTTGATACAGATACAGTTAAACACATATGGTGATACTGATACCTTGGCTCGCAACTATCTTTCTCGCGACTGAGGAGGAACGGGCGGCGGGCTGAGTCGGCTGACGAAGGAGGAGTGGGCGGCGGGCTGGTGGAGCAAGGGCGAGAAGATGTGGATTAGCGAGGGCGGGCTGACGACGTGAGGGCGAGGCGGCGAGGAGCCGTTGTCCGCCTGCTCGAGGCGGCGCGAGGGCGAGGAGACGCGAGCCGTCTTCGTCCTCACACGAGGATGATCACGATGCGAGGAGCGTGAGGATGATCACGACGAGAGGAGCGCGAGGAGGATCACGAGCCGTCTTCGTCCTCGCGCGAGGATGATCCGGAGTTCAGGATGCGAGAAGATGAAATGGAGAGTCGGGAGAGACAGGAGGACGTGCGCGAGGAAGGGGCTAACCCTAATTTCATTTTCTATATTCTTATATAAAATTTCTTTTAATTAAAAAAAATCGGAGCGGCCCAGCTCGGCCGCCCGCCCAGCACGCCCGCCCAGCCCGCCGGCCCGCCCAGCCCCCGCCCATCCCGCCCAGCCCCCGCCCGATCCGCCCAGACCCGCCTAGGCGGCGCCTAGGCGGCCACCCGCCACAATCGTGCCGATTCGCACAAATTCGGGGCGGCAGGGGGCCGATTGGCGCCTAGGCGGCGCCTAGGCGCCCGCCCAGCCCGATTTTTACAACACTGTGTGTTCCAAGAGGGGACCAGGAGTCTGCCGACCAGAGGATCCGCGCCGATAATCAAACTGTTGATTGTAGGATGAGGCTATTAAAGGTATGCTTGAATAAAGGATGATGATCGGGATAAGTAGCCTAAGGTGAGCATATGGCGTGAGAGAGCTGCGTGGCATGACTGACCACGCTGGAATATCCGAGACCAGGCCGGGAGATGGTTCCCGAGACCAGCTCGAGAAGGAAAGTCTCCGAGACCATCCCGGGAAGGAAGACCCCTGAGACCAGCCCGAAAAGGAGAGTTTTCAAGACCAGTTCGGGAGAGTGGAGCCCAAAGATCAGCTCAGGAAGGAGAAAATAGATTAGGAGAAGCTTACCAATGGCTATGATAATGGCACACTCGAAATCGTCCTTCCAGCGACAATTTCGAGCACCTCCTCCCTAGAATAGGAAAACCAACGGGTAATTATGGCCTGTAAAGCATGATAATAATAGACTTAATGTGCGTAGTGGTCGTTACCGGCATCTCTCAGAGGATGATAGTTGTCGATCAATCACGAACCATTAAACATAGAAGTGAGGGAGGCGGTTACGGGGACGTGGAGGCGCTCGAAGGATGGACATCGAGTATATAAGGTGCTTCAGCACCCAGGTAAAGCTCTCTCTCTCTTGCTGGAAAAATATGATACTCTTATTCTCCTCACTCCTTCTCCCTAGAAAAATTTTTGACTTGAGCGTCAGAGAGGGCTCCGCCGAAACTCCTTCCGATGTATCCCCCTAACACTGTCACGCCCCGAGACCAATGGAGCCGCTGATCCAATATAAAATTGGACAGCAACTCCCCTGTCCAGCGGACAATTTACACAAACATACAACACACGCAGTTTATAAATTGGCCTCAGGCCTTAAAACAGATATATAATATATGAAAATGAACATATCGAAATGTTAAAACTCTGTAATACTCACCTGAGCTGCCCCATGGGCAGGTGCGTAGCAAAACCACAAGCACAAAGTCCAACAGAGGACTCAAAATACAATACCATACGAATAAATCCAATACAAGCCCACGATATATGAAACGAATACAAAACGTAGACTATACTATCAAAGAAAACAAAACCAGCGGAAGCATCCATCCAAATGAAGTCGTGGGAACCCGGACCGACAACTGGGCTCCTCCGGCGAGTCATCAACCTGAAACAAAAATATTACGACGGGTGGTGAGTCCAAGTGGACTCGCGGGTATATAGATAGATATGCATGGCTCAACAGAAATAGCTGAAATAGCTAAATAGAAACAACAGGATACAGTCTCAATAGGAATATCAGAATATGCATAACTGAACAATAACAACTGACTGTATATACCAGAAATCAGTCTATCCATACCATAAACGACTCGTACCGACACGAGGAAGTGCAGGGTCATCATACTACATATAAATATAACCTGTGCGTGCATGTCAAACAAGTGCAGCAAATAAATGCAGCAATCACAATCAAAATGCACAATGCATCATATGCACATGATGCAATGTCATGGTCACACCCTAACACCAGTCAAGCCACCGAGACAGGCGATACTGTGTTGGCCGAGTGGGTAGAGCTGTGACACTGTACGCACCCTGATATCACTGCTCCTGAGTGACCGAGTGGACAAGATGCTGGCGGGGGACCACCCCCCTACCTCATGTATATATGAGGGAGCGTCGCTCTCATCTCCTCTGGTTTATGGGAAGAGAAGGGATCCCTGGCTGCTACCACGCACCGGAACTACCCTCCAAATAGTGACCGTGCGGAGCAATGCCGGGCAAATGTACACACCCAACGGTATCCACTAACCCATGAGTGGCCGTGTGTGCATATCATGTACCGGAAGACGATAGGCTCAACCACAAGGGAGTCGCTGATCGCCGGCATGCAACAGTGCAGGTATGGTGCATGACTCAAACACATGCAACCCCTACCAGGTCATCATACATAACTCAACATAACATACACAGGTCGATCACAGGTATAATAACCTAACCATCATGCATCTAAGTGCATATGCAAGTAATAACAGAATCAACAAATGCAGATATCCGGTGACATGCCACAATAACCCAATCAGTCCATATCTAGACACGTGCAAGTATGACTGGAATCAACCAATGCAAATATCAGGTGGCATGTCACAATAACCCAATCAGTCCATATCTAGACACACGTGCAAGTATGACTGGACACAATCAATGCAACCATACAGTGGTCTGCTATTCTACATCTACATACTCATGTCATACCCATGCTATACAGAATCAGATAACAAAATAAACGAGACTGTATAGAAGAAAATTTAGATCGTATCCAAGGTCAAGCATAAGTATCAAGCAGGATAACAAAACGGTAGCGGATAAAGGTCAATATCAGCCTACTGCATCAATAACAAATAACCATGCATAAAGATAACGTGGATCTAAAGAGAACAAGCAAGAAGTACCCGCCTCCAAGTGGAAGAAGTCTGTATCAAATGCGATAGAACCACCCGTCAATAATTCGCGACAGTAAATCCAAGTCAAGTCCCTGTATCAAGGGTGTATTGGATTAGCTATTACACAAAAATGGTAACTAGCTAATAAATTCCTAACCCATGCTTGAGTTAACCTAACCATCCCCTTTTCCAGAACTCTAGATTGATTCCCTAAAATGATCATCACCAAACATCAAGTGATTTACACATCTACTTGCAAATTTTATACCAAACCTCACACAAAGAATCCCACGACAACCCATCACAAACCCATAGCAGGACAAACCCCATAGTTAGGATCACTAACACAATCCAACACTCATCTAAAGCTGTAAATCTAAAATCAAATAACAAATTAAACCCCAAATAGAATGGCATCAATCTACCTCCAAGCGAAACTCACTACATACGTAAAAGAATCAAAAGGTTAAACCAAACATTAATCTAACTTAACCTCATACAAGAATGGAACACCCAAAGCTCCACTTCGTTGATAGCTCACACAACAGCTTCTTACAAGTTCACAAAGTCCCAAAACAAATTTCCAAATGAATTAACTCACGACCTAACCCATGCCAATATCAACCTACAAAACTTCCTAAAGCATACATTCATCTAACACAGAAAAGGAAATCATAGATAGTAATCCAAATTTGAAATTAGACAATCCTTACCTGAAACTGGTGCCAATAGACTTCCCTGCTCCAAATTCCTACCGTTTTGAGCAAAAATCCGACTCCACACACTGCTCCAAGAACACCGACTAAAACTAAGAACAATAGATCCGAAAACAATACCAATTTAGGATCTGCTTAAGCTATGTTACCATAGAAAAGCTAGGTCCGAACAGATCCCAATCATATATGCTTCTACTCAACCAAAACCAAATTACTATCCTGAATCAATCAATAATTTCGTCCAAGACCCATACCAAAATAGCAATCCTTACCCGAGTACAAAGGTTGTGTGAATCCCTTGTTCCAATCCGACCAGAGGAAACTACCGCGCTCCCAAATCGCCCGAAGTGAAATCCTTGACTCACGCTCGCGAGGTGGTTTGGGGAGCAAGGAAATCAGAGCCCAGATGTTCGCCAGATTCCCAAGGCTGGGTTCGTCGGAGAGGTAGACGACGACGAAGGCGATGGTGGCGCTGGCTTCGATCGGCCGGAGGAGGTGTGTGAGTCGAAGCGGCTTGGCTGCGGTGAAGCGGAGAGTGAAGAGGAGTGGAAACGGCTGAAGAAAAACCGAGCCCTAGCAGACCCTTTATACTCACCCTTTTGCACTTTAGTCCACCCATTCTACTTAATTCAATTTGCACCCCTAAATTTTAAACATTTTGGCAACAACCCCTTTTATTTAAGGAAACCCCTACAACTTGTTTCCCTTTTGGCATACAGGCCCCTCAATCCTAGGCTTTAAAGAGGTTTAACCCTTTAATTTCAATTTGGGACTCGAAAACCCTATGTTTTCTTCGAAAAAATTTTCTGGATCGCATACAAAAGTGTCGGATTTAACAAACACTCATGTTAATCTCGTAGGCGCAGGCGTCCTCTCTTGTTGTCACTCTAGGCTGTGCCATGGTGATTTGTCGTCCCTGTCGTTCGCTTCCGGAACATATGAGTATCATCCTAAATCACAAAGAGCTATGAATCTATAGCTAGTTGTATCCCTGAACCATTGAGGGCCACACAAATATTGGTTTTTCTATTTTGCGTTGAGAAAGTCAAACTCAAATAGTTGAATTTGACAAATAAAATTTGATGCGATCAAATTGTGAATTGACAACTAATGTTTGATATGATCAAATGTTATTATTAAAATGATTATGATTGATTTATATTATTGGGTTTTTAGAAAAGTTCTAATATTAAATAGGTCAAGATGGAAGAAAGAAAATGGTTATGTTCAATTTGTTTTCCTTAGCCGCGAATCTCTTTGTATTCTTTGGAAATGAAGAGGCACACCTCTTCGTATTACTTGGAGACTATATAAAGAAGAGTCATATTGGAGTTTAGTGTGATTTTTCCTCTCTGAAGTTGCTTTCCTCCTTTTCTCAAAAGGAAGAAGATCTTCTTCTCTCTTCCATCAAGAGAAATTCATCTCTCTGCCGTTTGATGTTTCGAGGTTATGATTGTCTCGACGAAAAATGATACTTGATCTATAGTGCGATTAAGAATTGGAACGGGGACTCTAATCATGGAACTGATTAGACGGAGGAAGCACAAGTTCAGGATAAAGAAAGCAGAGATATTTCGCAAAACCCAAAAAGTTAGAGTAGTCATCCCTAAACAAGATTGTTTGGGGGCATGTTGTTGCTTATGTTTTGATTCATTTTTTTACTGATACATGTGTTAATAGTTTGATTTAGATTATGCTAGAAAAAGGTTAAATTGATATTAGATGAATCAATTGCATGATAATTTATCTTTATTATGCTTTTACGATCTTACTTAAATGATTAGGTTATAATACATGCTTAGATTAAAGATCATGTTTATGTTTACTTTCAAATAGCCATAAGAACACTCCTTTGATTTAATTGTTAAATCATAAAATAAATTTTAATTTTTCGCTGCGCAAAGGGTGTAAAAACATGATATTCGAATTATGATTCGGTGCACCAACACTCATTGACATGCAACGAGATGATGCAATCACTATTTTTCTTCTCCAAACCAAACACAATAAGTGTTCTGACCAAAATATCATAGATGATCAAGCCACCAATCAATGGACAAGCTGAGGTATGCGTGCTCCGAAGATTGTCAGCAAGGAGGATGAGAGAACCTGAGATGCACTCCAAAAGAGAGTTAAACTGGCTGTCCTCACGGATCTCAAGACCACTTTGACGCTCAAGTTAGAGTTTTCTTGAGATGATGTGTGGAGAATAAGGTAGCCGAAAGTAGATAGAACTTGGTGGAGTTTTTGCAAATGATTCCATTTAGCTTTTTTTTTCCTTCGTGAGTGTTCTATGGCCATCTGGAAAGCATCTCCACATCAATTGGAATATCATCATCACAAGGGTCAAAGAGGAGTCTAGATTGAATAGTGTTGGTTGCTTCCCCACTCACATAGCATCACATGCTATTTTAGGGGGTATCTAGGGGACTAGGTCTGACAACTTCGTAACTATCATGTCATTCTCAGGATGCCATACATCTAGGAATATTGTCCTACCGTTCCCATGATGCCACGAGTCTAGGAATATTCACAGTCACGGTTGGTGAGTTTTTGCCGGGAGTAAACCTATTTCAAGGATAGAGAAAGCAACATTAGTATGGAGCGACCTTTAAAAAGATGATGTATAATTTTGCTTGAGAAGGAGGATGTTAGCGGCTAGGGGTAAGGCAAAGTTATTGCCAAGACGGAGTTTGAAATTGAGATGGAATCTGAGACTAAGATGAAGTCTTATGTAAGTACCCCAGGTGAGTTTTGATGTCAACCAAGTCGAGTTAAGTCATGTTGTGTTTGATCTCTGTGTCTAAGTGTGCAGGAGCTTAGGAACGTAAGAAGTCGAGCGGAAGACTCAGCGGTCGAGGAGGATGACACGGGAAAGGAACCGACTGGCTCGGTGCATCCGAGGAACACGGAGGTTTGCGGAAGAGTATGCCGGTGGAGCGAGAAGGACGCGTGCGACGTCCAAGGGATGAGAAGCCGCGGGGAAACACGCTCGAGGAGAAGGCTGGAGGGGGGTTCGGGTAAGCCCAACTCTGGAAGGCTCGAGATCACCCAGAAGCTGAACGGCAGAGGACTGGTCAACAAGGTGTTGACCAAAGTCAACTAGGGCTCCCAAGTCAAACTCGGGCTCCCGTGAATAGGGGCGCCCTCATGGACTCGACGTCCCGTATTCTTGGGCGCCCCAATCAACACAAGCGCCCGAGAGGTCAAAATTCATCCAGAAGTATCCATTCGTGGTCATTGCGATGAGGGTAACCCTGAAGTCATGTGTCAGATGCCTGTATACACTCGGGCACCAGTGTAGGACTACACCAACAACTGGATGGACTTTCAGTGAGGCTATAAATATATCTCATAGCTTAGTTACTTTCAGCAATCTACTTGTAACGAATTTCTTCTTAGACTTTCTCTATTTTCTTCTGAGTTCTAAATTTGTAAAAAGACTTAGGGGCGTTTGGTTTGGAAAATTTTTTCTATTTTCTATTTTTCATTTTCCATTTTTCGTTTTCTATTTTCTGATCTAGTTTTTAGAAAACGAAAAATGTGTTTGGTATGATAAACTGTAAATCTATTTTCTAGAAAAGAAAACTGAAAAATGCATTTGGTATGTTAATATTGAAAATTATAAATAAAATAATTTTTTTTAAAAATAAAAATCGGTGCAACATTATAATTCTTTTTAGAAATAATATTTTTTAATCAAAAAATTTTTAAATATTTTTTTAATCAACATTTCCTTTTTTTTAATCAATAATTTTTTAATCAACAATATAAAAAACATATTTTAAATCTATAGATCGTATATTGGAAAGAGTTGTTTGCATCCTATCGAGATAAACTATCACAGCAATACCAGTAATTGGGAAGCAACCAAGTCCTTTTCTAAAAGGTCGCCTACTCAAAAAATTGTGAATAAGGATACACTAAGGGTGCGTTTGGTTCAAGTTATCATATATAACCTCGGTTATGTCATTACCAAGTAATCACATAACCAAGGTTATGGGGAATGAAACATAACCTGAAGTTGTTTGGTTCAATTTAAGTAATCAAATAAAATCTTAATTGTTTGGAGGTAATAGTCTATAACTTAATATAATATTTTACCATATTACCCTTTAGAATTTGTTTAGATAATTTTATTTGTTTAGACTTAAGGGCGTCGACGTCGATCGTCGGTGTCCACGTAGGCAATCGGTGTCCAACACCGATGGCCGACCGGCCATGATCGGCGATAACCGGCGACGCCACCGGGCGAGCGGCGGTGGTCGCCCGCCGCCGGCGAGCGGCGGTGGACGCCGGCCTCCGGCGATCGCCGGCGACCGGTGGTCGCCGGCGATCGTCGCCGACGATCGTCGCCACCGCCGGCGATCGTCGCTGACGATCGTCGCCACCGCCGGCGATCGTCGCCGACGATCGTCGCCACCACCGCCGGCGACGACAATCGTCGCCACCACCGCCGGCGACGACGATCGTCGCCACCACTGCCGGCGACGACGATCGTAGCCACGACGAGCGGCGGTGGTCGCCGGCCGCCGACGATCGTCGTCGCCGGAGATGGTCGCCGGCGATCGTCGTCGGCGGTGGTCGCCAGCGGTGGTCGCCAGCGATCTTCGCCGACGGTGGTCGCCGGCAATCGTGGCCGGTGGTGGTTTACGACGATCGTGGCGGTCGGTGGTCGTCGGCCGCCGGCGATCGTCGTCGGTCGCCGGCGATCGTCGCCGGTGGTGGTCGCCGACATTCGTTGGTGACCACCGTAGACGACAATCGTCGGCGGCCACCACCGGCGGCGATCGCCGGCGACCACCGCCGGCGACGATCGCCGGCGACCGACGACCACCGTCGGCCACGATCGTCGTAGACCACCGCCGGCCACGATCGTCGGCGACCACCGTCGGCGACGATCGCCGGCGATCGTCGCCGGTGGTGGTCGCCGACGATTGTCGTTGACGGTGGTCGCCGACGATCGTCGCCGGTGGTGGTCGATCGCCGGCGGTGGTCGTCGCGATCGTCGCCGGCGGTGGTCGCCGGCCGCCGTTGTCAGTTGTCGTTCGAGAATAATGTTTTCGGAAATTAATAAATTGTAATGGTTATTTTCGTCTTAAGTGTAAATATTGGAGGATAATTTTGGAAATATAAGTTCCATAACTAGGGAATCAAGAAAAACCTTACTTCCCTGAGGTTTTTCGATTCCTGGTTGCATGCCCCTTTTACTGACGTGTCGGGCATCGATCATTACTTGGGAATCGCTGATTACCTAAACCAAACAAGGTTTTTGTTGATAACCTTGGATGGATAACCAAAGTTATCATGGATAACCCTCAACCAAACGCACCCTAAAGGTCATTGCAACAGGGGATTTCTCAAAGCAATATCAGCCTGCACATATATACATTTCAGTTAAATTTTGATCATAAACAAAAAAAAGAATAGCAAACAAACTACTATGTAGAATATAGTAGAGAGTTGAGCCTTACTGTTTTATTTAGTAGATATTACATTTGTTCATTTCGAATGTCAGAATAGAATAACAAAACAACACAACAAAGAACAAATTTTCCTTAGTTCCATGAACCTCCATCAAGGTTGCAAGGATTCCATCGATTGTATGCAAGCAGCTTCATCCTAGACCTCATTATTCTAGCAGGTGAGAATGCATTGTTTTGATAACGTCACCATAATATTAGATCCAATAGCCTAGACAGAAGTGGACAATACAAAGGACTCAACCTCCAAACCTTTTATCTATCTAAACTCTAAAATGGACAGAGAACTGACAATAAAAAATTGAAATCATGCATGTGCATGATCATAAAATACTCCTTAGATTCAAAGAAAATTCCCATAAGATTTGTAACTGCTTGTGCTCTATGATTAAGAGAAAGCAATCAATATTCAACTGACACAAAAGGTCTAGCCAGCAAATATGACAATTGAACTGAAACATGTGTTGATAGGATGATAGAAAATTAAGAAATGTATTATTATCCAAGAACTGACAGTAAACAGATAAAATGAGACAAAACAGGAGACTATGGCACTGGTATCAAAACAGGAGACTATGACACTGTCATATGAGACTTACTACACTTAAAATAGATCTAAGGGATCTTGGTGTTAAGTTTAACACCTCACATAATTCTTCCAACTTATGTGGAATTTTGTTGGTTAATTAGATAGTTGGATCAATGCAGAACAGGCAGTTGTAAAATAGCAGAACAATCAAGGATACATAAACTGTGCATTAGAGCGAGATAGAGAAGCCAGGAGTTCAAGCTCACTAGAAGTATATGACAAAGATGTATTTCCTCAGCTTGAAAAGCACTAAGAAGTTTACTAGGGTTGGTGCATCATTTTCACAAAGCTAGAAGCAATTCAAGTAATCTCACATGGGGAATTAGGCAATGCCTCAAATAATCATAATCTTCAATTTAATATCATAGATATGCTTGAAAGATCTTATAAGATTCTCAGATAGCATAATTCCCAGTGTAAAAAATGCTCCTTATGTTTCTGGCAAAAGAGAAGGTACAAAGTGATTTACAAGACTAGAAAAAAATTATATGTGCTTTAAATGGGCGAGTGATGACGGCGAGCGGCGATGAAGGCGAGTGATGACGGCGAGCGGCGAAGGCGACCGACAGAGGGTGATGCCGCGATGAAGGCGAGTTAGGTCACGGGAATCGGGTCGAGCGATGACGGCGATGAAGGCGAAGGCGAAGGCGAGCGATGAAGGCGAGTTAGGGCACGGGAATCGGGTCGAGCGATGACGGCGATGAAGGCCAAAAAAAAGGTGGAACCGCCACCTTAGCGGCCCCTGGTCCCGGCCCCATAGGTTTCCAGAGGGAGGCAAACCACGGTTATCACTGGTGTGGTGAGGTGCCTGGGGTCGAGGGAATTAATGTCAGCAGACCAGGGTTTTATACCCGTGTGCAACTGGCGACCTCGAACCTGTGACCTCGACCAAATCGGCCAGGCGCCTTACCATCCGATCCAGCCCGTGGGGCGATGACGGTGATAAAGGCGAAGGCGAAGGCGAGCGCCAGAGGGTGATGTGGCAAAGGCGAACGGCTGAGAAAGGGTCGAGCGACGTGTGATGCGAGCGGCGAGCGGCGTGCGGCGTGCGGCAGAGGGTGATGCGAGAGGGTGATGCAGTGAGTTAGGGCACGGGAATTGGGTTCGAGGGGAATAAAGGAGGAAAACGCGCATTTTTCGTTTTCTATATTTTGTACCACATTTTCTATTCTCCTACGGCATTTTCTATTCTCCTCAGAAACGATATTTTATCATTCTCTATTTTCTTAGAAAATGACATCTCCTTTTCCAGAAAATAGAGTTAGAAAATATCAACCAAACAACATTTTCTAGAAAATAAGAAAATGAAAATAGAAAATACCCAAACCAAACGCCCCCTTATTTGCTCCAAGGAGTTAATCAGGAGATCAAGCTTTACTTTGCCCTGGATTAACAACCTTCCTGGTTGCAAACCAAATAAACTGTTTGTGTCTTTTCTTTTTTTTATTTGTGTTATTAATCTACTTATGTTATTTGTGTGGTACTAACTTATATCTTTGTTTAAGACGAACAAAAAATTATTTTTATTTTCATGGGCAATTCACCCTCCTCTTATCGACCGCTCGATCCCTAACATCTTAGACCGAAACAAAGTATGAAATCGAGATGACATTTGAGACTCAGATAGAGTCTAAGACTGAGATGATGTATGAAACTGAGATAACGCATGAGATCGAGATGGTGTCTGAGACAGAGATGACATCTAAGACCGAGATGGTGTCTGAGATTGATATGGCATCTGAGATCGAGATGGTGTCTGAGATTAAGATGACATAGATGATGTCTAAGACTGAGATGATATTTGAGACTGAGATGTCATCTAAGACCTAGACAGAGTCTGAGATTTGTTTCTTGGTCGGACTTATTCTACAAAGAGGAGTATGATAGACCTCATTTGAGCTAAGTTGACTATCTCCTGAATTCAGTTTAACTCATTTTGACTTTGACGATCAATTTAGATATTGATCCAAAGGATACGTAGGTGTGATGGACCCAAGATAGATGTCACGAAAGTGGGTCTCAAATTTAGATATTTACAAATGCTGGAAACCCTTTTTGCAATCAAAGTATGAAAACGTAGTAAAGGGGTCACAGGTCGTATTTTTCCTAGGGCTAGTTGATATTGTTTGATTCTAACTCGGTTTATGTGTCGTTTGTGGATTTTGGGTTTCGAATGTGATTTGGGTTTGGATTGCAATTAGGAATGAAAATGAAACAAAAAGGGAAGAACTTGAATTAAAAGAACTAAATAAGCGATGGAAACTAAGGAACTTAGCAAAGAGGAATCCTACTCATCTAAGCAGCTAAATCGAAATTAGCAGGTAAACAAATCTGATTTTAAATTCAAAAGCAACTAAATGCTAAACAAAGGACATAAAAAAAGTGATGGCAATTTCCGAAGCAACAAACTTAAAGCTAATGCTAGCTACAAAATTAGCAATCAATCTTAAAACAAACTCACACAAGCTAGCTACAAATTTCCAAAACCAACAAATGCAAAGAAAACTCAGAAATGGATAAATGCGATACCAATTGGATTCAAACACTATCCTACACCAAAAGACAAGTGAAAACTGATGCAAGCAGTGCCCAAAACAGCTTGGCACGTAAGCTGAAACCCTTGTGCCAAAGCTGAATTTTTGTGCCAAAAACTAATTCTAACAATTAAGGATTGAGACCGATCGATTAAGCTTGGAAAGAACAGTTGTGAAGGCAGCAATATGCATGAAGAGATGAAAAATTTCAGAATGCAAATGACTGATCAAAACAGAAACGTTGAAGAGACTTGACACAACAAAATTGCAAAATTCAGAAATAAGCTGCGAAGTTTCAAAATAAAAACGATTTGGATGCTAAACCAAACAAATAGCTGAAGTCGATTGCTCCCAGTTAAGATTCACATAAAATCCCTAAGAACTGAAATTTAATTGATGCCAATTCAGAAACTAGAGACTGAAACATAATTGAAACTGAAACCTAGTGGCAGTAGTTGAAATTGGTACGCTTAGCTACGCTAGCTAAGCTGAAAACATGAGACTGAAGTGCAGGAAACCCAAGCTAAGTTCTATGTTAACTAGACAAGCATGTATCTAACTCGAATGCAGAAATTAACAGCTACTAAATGCAGAGAAGATTTGGACAACAAACAATTCTGATACAAGTTCAGAGCCCGACAGAAAATGCAGAAATAGAAGTGGCACGCAAGCAATTAACAGAAAACAAACTGAAATTAAATTCAATTGATCACTAAACAAGTTCACTAACTAACTACCTGCAGGAATTAAACCTAATTAAGACAAAATCGAAGTGGAAATGGAAGCTACAGCAACTGATACGAAATCAGAAACAAAACACTTGCAGAAATCAAGATTACAGCTACGAAAACAGGAAAATTCTCTAGTAAAACTACTCCTCAATCCTTCCCTAGCTCAAGAGCTCCTTGTTCGTCACACAAGGGAGAACCTCGGACCCGTAAGCTCAGCAAATCAGTGGAAGAACCGTCTCGGCAATCAAATCCATTCAAACTCTGCTCAAGCTGAAATCTGCAACCAATCTCTTCAACCTCGCTGTGGTGGACTGCGATAAGGACTTGGGAATGCTCCGAGCCTTCCAGGGAACCCCTCCAGATAGCTCGAAGCGAATGAGGGTGGTGCACAGCTGAGATTGATGAAATCAGATAACAGAGCTGCTGAAACCTCACGCAGCTCTGTTGTTGGGCAAAATCTGATCTGGAAACTTCACAGAGCACTCTCTCCACTGACCTAGCACTTGCTCTAATGAAGGATCGAGTGGTCGCGCCTCTTTGATGAAGGAATTGCTGAAGAACTCGATGAACAAAACGGAGAAGAAGCTGTTGCGGCGAAGACGCGACAAGGGAAGAGCTGGGAAAAATTTGATTAAGTACTTAATAATGGACGACCCAGATTGATTTGAGGAAATCCCACGGCTGATCTTCATCCGATCTGAACCAAATTTTGATGATATTGATCAAGGGTCAGGATCTGCCTCGTGGTAGCTCGGATCCTCCAGATGTGCAACGGATGGTCCAGATCAACCTAATCTTTGAATGGACAGTCTAGAGCCCTCTGAGCTTGATCCAACGGTTGGATGATCTCTGATTGGGATGAAAGTCTCAGATCTTGATCCAGATGCTTGATCAACCCTAACCCTAGCTCGGATTGCCACAGATGGTCCCAGATGGCTCAGATCTAGCCGTTTTTGAATCGGACATCCCAGATTAATCCGAAGCTTGATAACTCGATCCGGGTCCACTTCCGACTCAAGTTTGACCCAGTATGCCCTAGGTCCATGAACCTTTCATGCCTACAAAAAATAAATCAAAAATTTAGTGGCCAAATAATCGAAATGTGTACAAATTTGCAATTAAGTCTAAAATAAAAGTAAGTTCTAAAACCTAGGGTAAATTCACAATTAAGCAAGTAAAACATGGGTCAAACATGGATTTTAGCAACTAAAATAATCAATAAAATGGTACTTATCAAGGTGCCGAAAAGAGACATCAGCATCACTAAGCATGATGCATTAGGAGGTTTCTATGTGCAAAGGAGATTAGATAATGTTAAATCATCAATAGAACAACGTAACTCAAATTTAAGGGATGAACTTGCTTTGGGACATATTTGTTAAAAATAAGAATGGAATAATCCTTTGCTGATCTGTGTTGAAGATAGAAGACGCAATATGACTTTCATTTAAAAGATACACAAAAAGAAAGTCTTCTTCCTACCTCCTTTACAGATCTTGACTAGATTGATGGCCCACGGACTAGGTAGACCTATGATGGATCTACTCACTCTGATAGACTTTTTGACAAAATTTTAACCGTCAACGGATTTGAGACGTCTTTACCGTAGCCGGTTCTACGGACTAGGTAGACCTATGATGGATCTACTCACCCTGATAGGCTTTTTGGCAAAGCCTCAACCTTTAACGGATTTGAATTGTCTTTATCGTAGCCGTTTCCTACGGACTAAATATATCATTAACGATGAATCTATTCACCAGTCATATAGAACACAGTCAAGAACACAACATCACAGCTCAACACAATATCACAACCCAATACACAGCCACATCCGCAGTGAGGAGTAACTCGATCACCTCTTGGCATGCGTCCTCCTGCTACGCACCAATCCTGCCCAGCTCAGTCTACCAAGTCAATCTCTGATCCATCTGCAGCCACAGATAAGTCAAAGCAAGCCACAGTACAATAATCACATACAAATCATTCAATGCAGCCCACACACGTCCACCAGTTGGCCCAAAGGTGCAGCCAACCCACCGACTTGGTCTGCCTCTGATGTAGCCATTTGATAGGCCCATCGAAGTCAACCAGGTCCAACCTGGTCAAACTTCTTTTTTTTTTTTACATATACAACAGAACCCACTTTCCTAAGCTAGGCAGATCGAACCCACTCAAACCCTTCCCATATATGAATTTCACCTTCCCATACAGTAGCTCACTCTCATCTCTCACCCTGTAACTGTGCCTCCAGTACCTGATATACCGTTACTTGTACCTTCCTAAGAGCTGCATCCACATCGAAGCGTCCCTCATCAAATCTGCACTTATTTCTTGTCTGCCATACATAATGAACCATCGCCGATACTGCTAAGTATCGTGTCTGCATCAACTGACTCCTACCCCGATACTGCCTAGTGAAAACTTTGAACATCCTGCGGTAGGTACTCATTGCAGGTGCCATCCGTAGCCATGATCGAATGTGACTCCATAACTGACTCACTTGCGGGCATCGAAAAAAAATATGTTCCTGCGTCTCAGCCTCCGCATGACAGATAGAGCAGACCCGATCCTCCTCCTCCAGGTATGGCATCCGATCGCCAGTAAGAAGTCTACGCTGAGCTAGCAACCACATAGTGAACGAGTGACTCGGATGCACGTATTTCTTCTATACCATCGCAGCCCATGGCTTCCGGCCCCCCGGCTCCCGGAAGAAATCACATGTCATCCCAATGCCTCTGCGGTGCTGTCTATGTAGCTCGAA
This sequence comes from Boesenbergia rotunda, assembly GCA_024364735.1. Lineage (NCBI taxonomy): Eukaryota > Viridiplantae > Streptophyta > Magnoliopsida > Zingiberales > Zingiberaceae > Boesenbergia > Boesenbergia rotunda. The sequence goes on from JAGFNQ010005491.1 coordinate 91,075, forward strand.
CTAGATGCTCAACCTCTGCTGCACCATCTCAAACGCCCCGTACTTGCAACTATTCGATCTCTAATCTGGCACAATCGCTTAATCAACGGAGAATCTGTGTGCCTAGCCCTCCAATGCCAAATATCTGACTGTCGTAAGTATGTCTGGTGCACCCACCGAATCCATAGTGTATCCTGCTTATCGTGAATCCTCCAGAGGACCTTAGCTAATAGCGCATTATTCCAAGCCCTGAGATCCTTGAACCCTAGTCCTCCTTCTTCCTTAGGCTTGCACGTCTCCAACCAAGCAATAGGTGGGTGTTTTGATGTCCATAAGAATCCCCTGCCTAAACTGTATATCCTGTCAATGACTCCTGCAGATAGAGGAAGAATGGATAGCCAATAACACTCCACTTCCTGAAGTACTGATCTAATCAACTACGCTTTGCCTGCATGAGATAGTGTGTTCTTGGGCCAAGTATTAACTTTCTTTGCCAGGGTGTCAAGCAGGGGTGCATAGTCCGTTATCCTGAGCTTTTCTGATGTCAGCTGAAAGGCATGGTACCACTCTGGAAGCCTGTCATCTCAAGTAGTGCCCTCCTGCTATCCGCATCCACACCCGCTATGTATATACTGGACTTGTCCAAATTGGCCCGAAGGCCTGCCATCTGACCAAACTTCTCTAAGTTGCCCATGAGTGTCCTAACTGATGCAACATCCCCCCTGGAGAAGAGTAGCAGATCATCCGCATAAGCAAGTGGGCTATCCGCAAATCAGCACATTTCGGATGGAACCGGAAAATCAGGCCACCTAGTGTCCTGACTGAGCAGTCTAGCCATGTACTCCATGTAAATACCAAACAAATATGGGGAGAGTGGGCCACCCTGGTGTAATCGCCGTGCGCGTCTAAAGTGACCATGCATGCTACCATTAATACTGAGCGAGTACGAGACTGTGGTGATACACTCCCTCACCCATCCAATATATGCATCCGGAAAATATAATCCCTGTAGCACATCAAACAGGAAGTCCCAACTAACTGTGTCAAAAGCCTTCTGGAGATCAATCTTTAGTGTGCATCTAGGAGAAATCCTCTTCCTGGTGCAGTTCCTGAGAAGCTCCTGGCAAGGTGTATACTGTCCGTGATAGTCCGTCCCTTGACAAAAGCTGTCTGTGTCAGGTGAAGGATACGCTCTGCTACCTGTGATATTTTCCCTGCTAATAACTTAGAAACCACCTTGTAGTATACCGAGCAACATGATATTGACCTATAGTCTGTGACTTTACTTGGGTGTTCCTTCTTTGGGACAAAGGAGATGAGAGAGTGATTCCACATTTTCAACAACCTCCCGCTTCTGAAAAACTCTAGAACAGCAGCAACAAAATCCTCACTGATTGTATCCCAAGAGTGCTTGAAAAACTTAGACGCATAGCCGTCCGGACCCGGTGCTTTCTGGTCGCAAATGCTAAACAAAGCTTGCTTTATTTCTTCATGTGCAGGCTCCCTGACCAAAGCTGCTCTCTGTTCATCAGTTAACATCCTACCAAATTGCATGCATCCATTCTGTAATGGTTGGCGTTCTGAAGCTGTGCCAACCAATCCTTTATAGTACAACAAGAATTCATCAATTACTTCCTCTTGACAGTGAGTATTTCCACCTGCAGCTTTCTCTATGGCCACAATTTCCTTCCGTTTGTTGTTCCTTTTTACCAATGCATGAAAGAACGTTGTATTTCGATCAGCTTCCTTAAAGTATTTGATTTTTGCTTTCTGGGCACAGAACTGATAATCTGCGTTACTGAGTTGAGCTGCCTTATGCTATATCCGCTTATATTCCTGCTCATACTCTCCAGTCATTAATCCTGCCTGCTGCATCTGATGAAGCTCCGCTAGTGCACTGGCTGCCCTCTCACTTATATGCTGAAAAAGTTGGTGATTAAGCTGCTTAAGCACTGGCTTCAGGCGCATGAGCTTGCTTTTCAGTCTGAACTACGCTGTGGTCCATCTCCCCTGCCACTGATCTGCTGCCCAGTTGTTTGCCACAAGTTCCTGGAAATCTGCATGAAGTATCCACATGTTGAAAAACTTGAAAGGTCTTCTCCCAAGGTCACTGCCATCCTGGATGGTAACAATAAAGGGGTACGATCGGAGTAAGGCCCTGGTGGAAGAAAATCTGCCGTGGTTCTGACGTTTCCTTCCAACCACTGCTTCTTTACCAACGCCCTATCAAGTTTACAGAAGACGCTGCCATTAGACCAAGTATACCGACAGCCCACTTGCGCAAGGTCCTCCAAAGAATTCTGCAACACACAGTCCTGAAAGTCTTGTAACTGATATGGTGTTACTGCTCTTCCTCCCTTTTTATCCATCGCTGTGAGTGGGGCATTGAAGTCCCCCAATATTATCCATGGCAAGTTCAGTCCAGCTCCAATGTTATTGAGACCCTCCCAGAGTCTTCTTGTGCTCGTAACAGAGAGCTGGTCATATACAAATGTCAACTGGAATTGTCTCTGAGACATCTGACAAGTGACTTTTGCATGTACAAGCTGCACATCCCACTAAACAATCTGCAGATTAACTTTGTTTGGGTTCCACATGAGCATAAGTCTGCTGCTTTTTGAAGGTGAAGTGTGCAAAACGTAGTGCTGTAATTCCCATTGCCTGAATCTTCTTTGCTTCATTCTGAGAAAAGCTGCCTCAGTCAACTTAGTTTCCATAATTCTCATTACTGCTATTCTATTTCTGCTAAGGAAGCCTCTTCAACTTCCTTTTGTTTGGGGCCTCGATTTAGACCCCTAACATTCCATGCAGCAATTTTCATGGTGATGAGGACGGCCTTTGCCGTCTCAATTTTGATGCAGCAATTTCTGCTAAGTAGCCTGTGGTCTGCCTGGTTCGCCCATTTGACCCTCCACTGGTTCTGCTCGCATCGCAGCCCTGCACATCTGTGCCCCTCTGCCACTTGATTGAGATTTGCCTTTGCAATGCTCCTTGGCTAGCTGTGAGACCTCCCCTTCTGGGTTGACCAGTGACTCCCGTCGAACTATCCAGCTACTGCTTCCTTTTGGTTGGCTGCTGATATCACACCGTGCTGGAGGTGTAACTGCAATTAATTTGGTGCTCCTGCTGACCTTACAGTGCCTCTGGTAGCAGATTGTGCTCCAGCTGTTGCTTGTCGCAGGGGTTGGTACTGTTGCGTGCCACCACGTGCCAACCTGGCTCCTTCTTCCCTCTGACTAGCTGTATTACCCGGATTCCTTGATCTGGTCCCCCATTGCCTTCATTGCCTTTGCTGCTGTCCTTGCTTTTGCATGCCCGCTACTTCTCCATCATCAGACTCCTGTTCAGCTTGGTCGGCTGGTGTTTTGCCCTGATTACTTGCCAGTGGTCTGGTTTGCAGCTCTGCCTTGCAATTATGATGATAATGGCCCAATTGCTTACACTTACTGCATAGCTTTAGTAGAGATTCAAACACTACCTGCAAGTCCACATCTCGCCCGTCTGGCAGCCTTACTGGTATTGCATTTGGCAATGGCACCGTGATATCCATTTCCACCGTAACTCTGACGAAGCATATACACTCTTTCATCTGGGTTACTCTGTCTGTGTAAACGGGATTGCCTACCATTGAAACCACCTTGCTTAATCCAGATACCGTCCAGCAATCCACCGGCAAGCCGAATATCTGCATCCATAGTGGTAGAGCCGGTTCTTATTATCTAAAGACCCTGGGCGAAATTATAAATTATGTCCTAATTTTATCTTTCAAATATTACTTTTTTCAAAAAGAAATTTTTTATATCATCCATCATAAAATTTTATCTTCTGAATACTACTTTTTTTCGAGTTTGCATTATTTGTGATAGATTTACTATTATTCCTTATCAATAATTGAAATGCTCATATAACCGATCCGTCAGCAATTGTTGAGTTCTTCAAAATGACAGTGACGCCGGATCTTATATAGAAGCCTTCTGAAGATCTATTGGCTTCTCGTACACCTTGCAACCATGCACCAGTTTACAGCAACCTTAAGTTAGTACAAACTCCAAAAAATAGTGAAGGATATTTTAGAAACCATGATAGATGATCCAATTGAAAACAGTAGAACTATTATACATACACAAAAGATTCTTTGATATTTAGAAACTATAATGATAGATGATCCAATTGAAAACAAACAGTCTATTATAGAAATTTCTCATTTGATGGATAAACATATAGAAACAGATTTTTAATACAAAATAATTATGTTCTTTATGAATAGAATTGAAAGAAATCTTTTTAATAGTTGATTCTATGAAAAAAATCCAAATGGAAAAACATACTATAAATGAAATGCAAAAGGACTACAGACGGATTACAACTGATGCTACCTATACTAATAGAAAATCATTACAAAGTATTTTGGAGCCTTTTTGAGATAAAGTAGGGAAAACGTTGTATTATACAAAGACAAGGAAAGCATACATCTGAGTTTGCAATTATCACATTCTTTCCGATCCTTACATTTTTGTCAACTATACAATTCCTGTAAAGTAGATGAAAAGATGTTAGATATAATAAAATGGAAACACGTAGATATAGTAAGATTGTCAGATCATACAACAAAAAGCACCTTATTGTTGTGTTCTCTCCAATGCCAATAGGGACTCTTCCTCGATCTAGTAATGATTCTATTTCAGTTTCCGTCTCATAATAATAAGCACCTAGCATAATTGTATCCTGCATTCATAAACTTGAGAAGGTAATGTCTACTAGCATAATGGAGGCTTGCTTTTTAAGGATAATAAAATACCTTCAAGTGCGCATTAGGGTTTATGCGAGATCTAACACCAACCACACAATGCTCTATCAAACAGTTGTCCAAGAAAGTTCCATGTGAAACAATTGAATCAACAACCTGAAAGTAACAATCTTGCACATAATCCCACATTACAAAGTAAACAAGTATTTGGCGTAGAAATGCTAAATGCACTAATGTACTATGCACTGTGAGGAATCAGGCAATTACTAAAATCATAGAACTATCTTAACCATAAAAACAATGGCATGTCAACACTGAAGTTATGAATAAACCATCCCAGCAAGAATTGCTTCGAAGAAGGATTTAATTGTCCCAATGTCTTCCCAATAATCATTAAAGAGATATGCCTGTGTAAGTATGCATGACTTATAAGAAAGGAGGAAAGATAAAACAGGTCGTACTGATATTGAATTGCACCATCAATTGAATTTTTAGAAAAGCTGGAAATGACTAACATAAGCAACAACAAAATAAAAAGTCAACCAACCTTAACAAAGTGCTCATTTAAAATGCCTTCGTGATGCACTTTTAAAGGCAAAATGATCAATAATAGCATCATAGTCAATGTTTTTCAAAATATTCTTTTCAATGCATAAAATTGTTAATCCATTTAGCCTATCTTGAGTCATTGTGGTTCGTAAATAAGATTTTATTAATTTTAATTTTGAAAAACTTCTTTCAGTAGATGCCACTGCCACAGGTATTGTCAATAATATCCTATAAGCAATCATCACATTTGGAAATATATCCATTGTCTTTAAAAACTCTAATATTTGAATGGAAGACCATTTTTTATTTGCTTCATAAGATTCACTTGGTAACATTACTTGCAAAACTTGTAGTTCTGAATACATATATTTTGCATCAATATCAGAAGTATCACCATTTCTTAAAGTGTTCAAGATTCACACAAGAACTCATCAATTCATCATCATCTTTGTTTTCATTTTCTATAAATTTCTCATTCTCATCACTTTTGTTTCTCACATATTCTTCATTTTCATCATTCTTATTTTCAACAAAATCTACATTTGCATTTGATTCATTAGTTAAAATTTGAACTAAGCTTTCCGTTGTGTTATGAGATTCTTTACTAAAATATTTATTCAATGAACCTCTTAAACTTTGGGCTACCTCCTCTTCTTTTTTCTTTTTTTGTCTTTTTTGATATCCAGATAGTTGTTTCATGATGATAGAAAATTATGAACAATAGGCAATAACAAAGAATAATAAAACCTGATATAAAGAATTTTTCTTAGATTTGAAATCCACTTATATAAGACCTTACACAGATATCCTGCAAATTTATAAAAAAAAATACAACAATTCAATTGTGTTTTAGAGCAAACCAATAAAAAAGTTCTTGTATCTCACAAAAAAAACATAAGATGAGAAAAAAATAGCATACATGAGAAGACATATATGAATAGCAATTTCACTAATTATTCTAAACAAAAATGTGAACAATTCTTAATCAACAACAAAAATTTTATCCTATTTATAGAATTGACATTGTTTTGCATCGGCCAATTAATCCAGGACTGTGTTCATCTAATGATGGTTTTACAAGAAGAATATGAGCATGATCTGTAATTCTTTCGGTTGTCTCAGAAGTAAAAAACAAAAGAGAAAGAGGAGGTAAGAAAAATAGAAATAGAAATAAAAGAAAAATTGAAGAGAAGAAAATAATATATATTATTTGGTTGCAAGAGATTGCATGAGATTGAAATATTAAAAATACTAGAAAGAAAGGCGATATATATTAAAAAAATAAAATAAGAGAAAAATTAGATTAAAGTTTTCTATTGATTCCAGTGGACTGTATTGACTTTGTTTATTTAATAAATTGAACTATCAGATTTTAAAAAGAAAAACATTAGTAAAAGGAACTATCAGTAAAAGGAACTATCTAATAAATTGAATTATCAATAAAAAAACTATCAGTACGGTAAAAGGAACTTTGTTCATCTGATTTATTGAACTATCTAATAAATTGAACTATCAGTAAAAGGAAGACATCAGCTTCTCCTTTGACAGCGGAACAAAGTCCTGTGGCTAATCAATTAACTAAATTTTCTGTAAGTGATCAAAATTTTCTGATGAAATCGATATTAAAATTCAGATCTGAAGCAGAATTTTTTGTAAGCAGAATTTTCTATAAGCGATCGAAATTTTATGATGAAATCAAATCTGATTTGATGAAACTCCAAATCTGATCAAAATATTTTTGTAAGCGATCAAAATCAAATCTGATGAAACTCCAAACCAGAATTTTCTGTAAGCGATCAAAATTCAAAATAAAAACAGATGCAACCTTTGAATCTCCAAAATCGGATTAGCGTATTGAAAAAACAACAGATCTGAAGCACTTACGTTGGAAATCCATTGGTCTGTTCCCCTTTGGCCCTTTCTGCAGGAAGACTGCTGCTCAACGGTTCAAGATAGTCGGCGACTCGGCAAGGGACTTCAGTGAGGACGCCGAGGAGAATCAAAGGGCGAGAGGTAGCACAGCTAAAGTTTTCAACGAGATGATAGATTGAGAGTCGAGACTCAAGAGTGACAGAGCGTTGAGGGATTCGGATCACCGTTTAGGGATTAGAATTTAGAGAGAAAGATAAGATATTAATATAATATAACCTATTTAATATAGTATAACATATTTTATATATATATATATATATATATATATATATATATATATATATATATACACGAAAATGCTATGCTGCGGACCGTGACCTGCGGACCGAGCCTGATCGGTCACGGGACCGATCAGGCGTTGGCCTGATCGGTGATGGAGAGGCTCGGGAAGGCTCAGGAGAGTACCTCGACGGATTCACAGTACCTCGACGGGTTCACCCTACCCCTAGGGTTCATCGATCACCCCCTGGGTTATAGTTTTGTTCGGGGGTGTTCGGCCGCCGGTACGATCGGATGACTCGCCGAGCCTCTCCGTGACCGATCACCGTATCCCTATGGGTTCACCCTACTCCTAGGGTTCAACGTTTACCTCCTGAGTTATAGTTTTGTTCGGGGGCGGCGGCCAAAGACCGTCGGTACGATCGAAGGACTCGCCGAGTTTCTCCGTGACAGATCACCGTATTTTGATAAATTCATCCTATTTCTTAAGATTCATCGTTCACCCTTTGAGTTTGAATCTCCCCATCTGGGTTGACTGTGATTTTTACCAGTGACTCCCGTCGAACTATCCAGCTACTGCTTCCTTTTGGTTGGCTGCTGATATCACACCGTGCTGGAGGTGTAACTGCAATTAATTTGGCTGCTCCTGCTGACCTTACAGTGCCTCTGGTAGCAGATTGTGCTCCAGTTGTTGCTTGTCGCAGGGGTTGGTACTGTTGCGTGCCACCACGTGCCAACCTGGCTCCTTCTTCCCTCTGACTAGCTGTATTACCCGGATTCCTTGATCTGGCCCCCCATTGCCTGTGATGCTGTCCTTGCTTTTGCATGCCCGCTACTTCTCCATCATCAGACTCCTCCTGTTCAGCTTGGCCGGCTGGTGTTTTGCCATGATTACTTGCCAGTGGTCTGGTTTGCAGCTCTGCCTTGCAATTTTGATGATAATGGCCCAATTGCTTACACTTACTACTGCATAGCTTTAGTGGAGATTCAAACACTACCTGCAAGTCCACATCTGGCAGCCTTACTGGTATTGCATTTGGCAATGGCACCGTGATATCCATTTCCACCCTAACTCTTTCATCTGGGTTACTCTGTCTGTGTAAAGGGGATTGCCTACCATTGAAACCACCTTGCTTAATCCAGATACCATCCAGCAATCCACCCGCAAGCCGAATATCTGCATACATAGTGCCATAGTGGCACTTGGCTCTGTGACTCAAACTGGAAGCTGAAACATTGGGGCATTGCCTTAAGAAACAGTGGACATCCGTAGACGACATATGACCCATTCTGCATTACCCGATCCGCATCTTTCTTTGTATCGAATTTGAAAACGAGCCACAGAGTGTGATGAGTAAACATCTTATACTGTGCTGCCCATCTTCTTGTGAGATCCTTGAGCGCTTGCCAGGAAATCGCCCGAGAAACCTCCCAACCAAACAATGTCCCATAGCACTTTTCATTGGCTGCATATCTTCTTGGTCCAGGGGAACTCTTGTACCCATGTCTTTGGGAGAAACCTCCCAACCTTTTGCCTTTGGACTATATGAACGGTTGCGGTCCAAATTCTAAAGACAAAAACTAAAAACAATAAAATATATATAGATAGTTATAATGGGAGAATGAACCTTTATTCCCTTGTTCCTCTCATCGTGATCCACGTATATATATGATAAAGCATCTCATTCTCAAAAGTGTGCAAGAACATATTCTTCCACCATCTCAAACAACAATGATACATATCTTTGCTATGAAAGAAGGCAAAGCATATTCAAAAAGATCAGCTGAGAGTGCGCCAGAGCAAATAACCTCTTACATATCTTTGGTAATTAGTAAAATATATTGATATTCCAAGATTACAGATACTTATGTTTGACTTACAAGTTACAACAAAGTCGTACCTTCCTTTCTGAAACTTCAACCATCGAGCAATTCTTGAGCTCGCCAAATTTGTGGAGCTTCGGGTTCACATCTTTAAAGAACAAAATTAGTACTTCCGATAGAAATTAATTCCGTTAGTTCCAAGCTAACTAACAACCTTTTACCTTTTACTAAAGCGCGAATTCGGTTCGCGAAAGCGCGCGAAGAAAAGCAGAGCGCCCGACAAGGGAAGAATCCACCATGCCCCGCGTAAGCGTCAAGCCATTAGCCATCGAGAAGAAGAATCCGTCGGCGTCAATAGCATCCATGATCCACCCACTAAAGGACAAGCGCCACCAAAGAGAGAGAAGCAATCGACGCGTCGGCCGTCTCCTCTTCTCACAATCCGAAGATTGAATAATCTTATCTCTGCCATGAAAGCATGACGAGCTCGCCGGCCCCCGCCACTGTCCGCAAGCTCGCCGTCGAAGTCGTCGACGCGCGTGACCTCGTTCCCAAGGACGGCCACGGCACCTCGAGCCCCTACGTGGTTGTGGAGTTCGACGGGCAGAGGAAGCGGACGCACACGGTGGCTCGCGACCTCAACCCGCAGTGGCATGAGCGGCTCGAGTTCGTGGTGGCCGACCCGGCGACCATGGCGGACCAGGAGTTGGACGTCGAGGTCTACAACGACAAGCGGATGGGCAACCCCAGCGGGGGGCGCAAGAACCACTTCCTGGGCCGAGTGCGCATCTGCGGCTCTCAGTTCGCTCGCCGCGGCGACGAGGGGTTGATCTACTTCCCACTCGAGCGCCGGAGCCTCCTCAGCTGGATCCACGGCGAGATTGGCCTCAAGATTTACTACTACGACGAACCGCTCCCTCCGGAGGAGACCAAGCCCGAGGCGGCGGATCCCAATCAGCCCGCTCCCGCGCCGCCTCCCAACCCGGAGGAGCCCAGAGACCTGCTGCCGGATGGCCCTGCTCCGACCGAGACCGCTGTTGAGACGCAGTCCCCGCCGCTGGTCTCCGTCGTGGTTGTGGAGGAATCTCCGCCCCCTTCCATGAACATGCACACTGAAACCGTGGCGCCGCCGTCCCCGGAGCCGACATCGGTGGAGGCGTATCCGCCGGAGGTGCAGAAGATGCAAACTTCGGCGAACGTGGAAAGGCCTGGACGGATTTCGTCGAAGAGGATCGTCAGCGGCGAGTGCGGCCCTAGAGTGCTACCGGGCCGCTTCGTTTCTTGCAACGAGTCCGTCGATCGAGCACCGCCGGCGGCCTACGACTTGGTGGAGCCGATGCATTACCTTTTCGTCCGCGTGGTGAAGGCGAGGGGCCTTCGCCCGAGCGAGAGCCTCCCGCATGTGAGGATCCGAGCAGGACCACATGCCCGCCGTTGCTTGCCGGGGAGAGACAGTGGCGGCGGCGGAAACCTGGAGTGGAACCAAGTGTTCGCTCTGAGCCACAGCAGGCCGGAGTCAAGGTTAGAGATCTCCGTGTGGGACAGCGGACCACCCGAAGTTTTCATGGGTGGCGTGTGCTTCGACCTGACGGACGTCCCGGTCCGCGAACCGCCGGACGGTCCGCTCGCTCCCCGGTGGTATCGCCTCGAGGGCGGCGGCGGCGATGATGCACCTGTGACAGGGGACATCATGGTGGCGGTGTGGATTGGTACCCAGGCGGACGAGTCGTTCCCTGAGGCGTGGAGCTCGGACGAACCGTATGTGAGCTACGTCTACACCCGATCGAAGGTGTACCAGTCGCCGAAGATGTGGTACCTCCGAGCCTCCATCATCGAGGTCCAGGACCTGCGTCTTGCGGCTCCAGCGGTGGTGCACGATGTGCGAGTCAAGATTCGGTTGGGATTTCAGTCGGAGAGGACGCGGCGGCCCAACTCGGTCAATCGCAATTCTTGTTCCTTCTCATGGACGGAGGATCTCATGTTTGTCGTGTCCGAGCCCCTCACAAATCAGGAGATGGTCGTGATGGTTGAAGACCGAACGACCAAGGAGGCGGCGCTACTCGGATACGCGGTGGTACAGGTGGCCTCCGTGGAGCAGAGGTTAGACGAGCGGCAGGGGGTCGCGTCTCAGTGGTTGAACCTCGAGGCGGCAACCGAAGTGGAGGGGGGAGGAGGAGGGCCGACTACCGGTGGTGGCTATTGCGGCCGCGTCAACCTCCGGCTTTGCCTGGAGGGCGGGTATCACGTGCTGGACGAAGCAGCACACGTGTGCAGCGACTTCCGGCCGACTGCGAAGCAGCTCTGGAAGCCAGCGGTGGGCGTGCTGGAGTTGGGCATTTTAGGAGCTCGTGGTCTGCTTCCGATGAAAACAAAAGCCACCGGCGGTGGCGGAGCCGGCAAGGGCTCCACCGACGCCTACTGCGTCGCTAAGTACGGCAAGAAATGGGTGCGGACGCGGACCGTCGTCGACAGCTTCGACCCCAAGTGGAACGAACAGTACACGTGGCAGGTGTACGACCCCTGCACCGTTCTCACCGTCGGTATGTTCGACAACTGGCGGATGTTTGACCCAACGGGCGAGCGTCAGGACTTCCGGATCGGCAAGGTCCGGATCCGGATCTCCACCCTGGAGAGCAACCGGGTCTACACCACCTCGTACCCGCTGCTGCAACTGCTGCGCTCCGGCGTCAAGAAGATGGGAGAGGTGCAGCTGGCCGTTCGCTTCGCGTGCACGGCGCTGCTGCCGGACACCTGCGCCATGTACGCGCAGCCGATGCTCCCGCGAATGCACTACCTGAGACCTATCGGCGTGGTCCATCAGGAGGTGTTGCGGGTGTCGGCGATCAAGATGGTGGCGGACTGGCTGGACCGATCGGAACCGCCGCTGGGGCGGGAGGTGGTGCGATGGATGCTTGACGTGGACACCCACTCGTGGAGCATCCGGCGAAGCAAGGCCAATTGGTGTCGGGTCATGGGCGTCATCGCATGGGCCTTCGGGCTTGCGAGGTGGATCGACGACATCCGACGCTGGAGGAACCCCACCACCACGGTGCTGGTCCACGTGCTCTACCTGGTGCTGGTGTGGTACCCGGAGCTGGTGGTGCCCACGGCGGCGCTCTACGTGTTCCTAATCGGGGTGTGGTACCATCGGTTCCGTCCGCGGGCGCCGGCGGGGATGGATACGCGGCTTTCCCAGGCGGACATAGTGGAGGCTGACGAATTAGACGAGGAATTCGACCCGGTGCCCAGCACGAAGCCGCCGGATCTGGTGAGGGCGAGGTATGACCGGCTGAGGACGCTGGCGGCGCGGGTGCAGAGGGTGTTGGGGGACTTCGCGGCGCAGGGAGAGCGGGTGCAGGCGCTGGTGAGCTGGAGAGACCCCAGGGCGACGAGGCTCTTCATCTTTGTCTGCCTTGTGGTGGCGCTGGTGCTCTTCGTGGTGCCGCCCAAGGTGGTGGCGGTGGCGCTTGGCTTCTACTTCCTCCGCCACCCCATGTTCCGGGACCCAATGCCGCCGGCGAGCCTGAACTTTTTCCGGCGGCTGCCCAGTTTGTCGGACCGGCTGTTGTAGTTACTGATCGATCAATGTGGGGAAGTTTGGGTTAATTTGTTTTTAAGCTCAATAAACTCATTTTCCAAAATTTTAATATTGATAAAATAATCACCCAAAATTGTTGTGGTGTTTAAGAAAACAGGTTATTTTTTTTTCTATTTTCATATCTCATTACCTATTATAGCATGTTCGTAAAAAAAAAATTAAGCATATTTTGCGTTAAAAATAAATTTATGTTTTCTACATTTTTCCAATCAAATCTGTCTTTTGGATTGTGATAGAGTAAAGCTACTTGAATCCACTGACTCTAAATAAGTATTTATTAACATATATAAAAATTTAATTATAATTATATTTCTTAATTTTTTAAAAAATAGATAAATATATATATTTATATTCTTAATTTTTTATAAAAATATAAACTTAATAAAAAATTTATGTATTAAATGTATTTCTTTATTATTTATGCATTTCTCCCCTTAGCCGTGCAAAATGGTTTTTTTTTTTTGTGTAATCAAATGTGTCAATTCATGATTGGGCGGATTGACCTACTAAAAAATCCGTCATATAGCGAAATAGAGACAGATAAATACGAGTTCTGAATGTGTCAATTCATGATGGATTAAACATTTTTAACCTAATACGAGTTCTGAATTAGACAGATAAACGCACGAGTCATGAAAATAAATAAAAATATATAGAAAAATTGTTTTTTTTTTAGTTTTAGATCGTGGATTAGGTGGGTCAATTCCATTGTATTTTTCATTTTAATTTTAAAGAAGATTTTTTTTTCTCAACCCGCAAGCCTAGGGTTATAAACGAACAAGCCTAGCTAAGTTGTGTGGTGTTTAGACTTATTTGATAAGGTAACTAAGTCAAGCCAAGATCAAAATTAATCAAGTCGTTGACAAGCTTGGTTTAGTTTTTTTTATGAGCTTGAGCATGGTTTGAACTTATTTCAATTAAATGTTATTGAGCTATCAATTTAAGTTCGGCAGTTTACCAAAAGGCGTACCTAAGAATTGGAAATTACTAATTCCGTATCATAGTTTCTATTTTACCAAAGGGCGTAGGCCTTTATGTGAACTTCCTCTTATACCTCTCTTTTAACTACTGTCTTTCTCTTTCTCTCTCTCAGTAATAAATTTCGAGACGTCCGTACACATGCTTGTTCAGACTTTTATTTTAAAATAATATATTATGGAATCGGCGGTAAAAACAAAAGCTAAAAATTAAAAAAATAATTCAGTTTTCAAAATTGATTAATATATAAATATTTTTTAATATTTCAGTCGATTCGTTAAAATTTTGATTAATATATAAATATTTTTCAAGTAAAAACGTAAGATAAATAATTTTTTTAAATTTGATTAATATTAACTAATATATTTAATAATATTTAATAAATATATTAATATATAAAAAAATTTTAGAAAAATGTACCTGTATATTAATCAATATATTTAATAATATTTAATAAATATATTAATATATAAAAAAATAAAAAAAAACTTACCTGTGGGCCTAAAATAAAACATTTCAGGCCCACACTGGGCCTGGAATGTTTTATTTCAGGCCCAGCGTGGGCCTGAAATGTTTTATTTCAGGCCAGCGTGGGCCTGAAATGTTTTATTTCAGGCCAGCGTGGGCCTGAAATGTTTTATTTCAGGCCCACGTTGGGCCTGAAATGTTTTGATTTCAGATCTGACGTGTACTCAAATTTTTTTTTATTTTAAAAATATATTAATATATAAAAAAACGTATCAAAACACTTAATTTCAGATTCAAACGCAGAGCCTGAAGTCATCCCAGGAGGATCTGAAGTCAAATAACTTCAGATCCTATAAATAATTAATTTAATAAATAATAATTAAATATAAAAAAATATTTTTTAAATTAAAAAATTTTCAATGCCCTAGGCTGAAGTCTAATGACTTCAGGCCCAAGGAGGGCCTGAAGTCATCAGACTTCAGGCTCTCCATCAATGATATAAAAATATATTAAAAAAATTTTTATAAAAAAGTTTAATATATAATTACATATTATATAGGAGTGGTTTAGGTATATCAGTGAGTTTGGGTATCGAAACATCTAATAGGAGTGATCTAGGAGATAAGATTTTGGGTGTCGAAATATCTAATCTTGCTGTATCACCACTGCTATAGGAGTGGTTTAGGTATATCAGTGAGTTTTGAGCAAAACTCACTGATGGACCTACCATATTTGGAATTCTGAAAACCCTATATCAGTAGATAGGGTTGAGCTAGAAGATGAGATTTTGGGTGCCAAAACATCTAATCTTGCTGTATCACCAATACTATAAGAGTGGTTTAGGTATATCAGTGAGTTTTGAGCAAAACTCACTGATGGACCTAACATATTTGAAATTCTGAAAACCCTATATCAGTAGACAGGGTTGAGCTAGGAGATGAGATTTTGGGTGCCGAAACCTCTAATCTTGCTGTATCACCAATGCTATAGGAGTGGTTTAGGTATATCAGTGAGTTTCTAGCAAAACTCACTGATGGACCTACTATATTTGGAATTCTGAAAACTCTATATCAGTAGACAGGGTTGAGCTAGGAGATGAGATTTTGGGTGCCGAAACCTCTAATCTTGCTGTATCACCAAAACTATAGGAGTGGTTTAGGTATATCAGTGAGTTTTGAGCAAAA
Organism: Boesenbergia rotunda; assembly: GCA_024364735.1. Lineage (NCBI taxonomy): Eukaryota > Viridiplantae > Streptophyta > Magnoliopsida > Zingiberales > Zingiberaceae > Boesenbergia > Boesenbergia rotunda. The sequence goes on from JAGFNQ010005491.1 coordinate 106,553, forward strand.
CTCACTGATGGACCTACCATATTTGGAATTCTGAAAACCCTATATCTGTAGATAGGGTTGAGCTAGGAGATGAGATTTTGGGTGCCGAAACATCTAATCTTGCTGTATCACCAATACTATAAGAGTGGTTTAGGTATATCAGTGATTTTTTAGCAAAACTCACTGATGGACCTAACATATTTGGAATTCTGAAAACCCTATATCAGTAGACAGGGTTGAGCTAGGAGATGAGATTTTGGGTGCCGAAACCTCTAATCTTGCTGTATCACAAATGCTATAGGAGTGGTTTAGGTATATCAGTGAGTTTTGAGCAAAACTCACTGATAGACCTAACATATTTGGAATTCTGAAAACCCTATATCAGTAGACAGGGTTGAGCTAGGAGATGAGATTTTGGGTGCCGAAACCTCTAATCTTGCTGTATCACCAATGCTATAGGAATGGTTTGTTGGTGCAGTTTGCACTAACGGTCAAACTCAAGTTTTGATGAATGACAAATAGGTCAAAGTTAGACGTGTTGTGTGTTTAACCTCTTTACCAAGTGTGCAGGGTTGAAAGACTTAGGACCAGACACCAGGCCGAAGTCCAGGGTGGTTGAGCTCTGGCGGAAAGTCTAGTTGGGTTGACAACTGGTCGAAGACCAAGTTGGTTGAGACTTGGCGGAAAGTCCAGGATGGTTGAGTTCTGGCAGGAAGTCCTGGTGAGTCAAGAGGTCAAGTAAAACTGCACAATGGGTAAGTAAGGTAAGTCACTGGAGGAGCGAACCAGTGAGGACGAGTCCAATCTTGGACTTTAGGCGCGGTCCAACTTAGACCCATTTGGGTGATCTAAGTTGAGTCCTGGTTAGATCCTGGTCTGGGAGACAGGATCTAATTAACTTAGAATTGTATCTTATTTTAGTCCATATAAAATTGTGCTAGCCTTGTTTTGGACTAACCCTGGATGCAGGACCAAAGGACTATGATTCTGCAGCTCAGAGAGACTCAAAGGAGTGAGGCCGTAGCTGAGCAGGGCGCCCCGGATGTGTCGGGCGCCCCAGAGTCAACCCAAAGTCAGCAGAAAGGTAAACGCCCCGACAGCCGCGCGCATCGGGCGCCCCGCATGTCTCGGGCGCCCCCTGTGCCACCTCACTGCCAACTGCCGAAGCTCACCCTCGCGAAGCCAAGGAGATGTGGCTTTGACCGGTCAAATCGGGCGACCCGCGCGCGTCGGGCGCCCCAGTCAAAGGTGATCCCGAAGATAAAGAGATCAAGTGCTTGACCGAGAGGGCTGCGGATCGGCAGCCACGCAGAGGGGCGCCCCGGACGTTTCGGGCGCCCCCAGGGCTATAAATAGAGCCCCTCGACCAAGGTTCAAAGACAACACTTCCTCCAAAGCTTTCAAGTTCTTCTACGCTCGCGTCTTGCTCCGGAAACGCTACACTTCGAGCCGACGACGTCCCGCTGCCCCGAAAGAGTCGACCTACTCCGGACGTCGGTAAAAAGAAGAATTTCTTTTAATACTTTATTGCACTTAATTACTTGAAAGTGTGGGGTTGTCACACTTTCAATTCATTTGTACTCGCCTACTCTATCGGGGTTGACCGATAGAGAGTTTTAGTAGATTGCCCAACGGAAAGGTCCGAGGGACCTGGGCCTTCGAGTAGGAGTCGCCGAAGGCTCCGAACGAAGTAAAAATCGTTCGTGTTTGTGTGTTTGTTTTTCGTCTCCTTCATTTCCGCTGTGCACGCTTTTTAAAGCACTCTGATTTAATTTTTTAAAAAGTCACGTGATTCACCCCCCCTCTCACGTGCATCGATCCTACAAGTGGTATCAAAGCGAGGTTCGCTCTCTATCGGTGCAACCACCGTAAGAGCCGGGGGAAATCCAGTTTTTATCGGTGTCTGTGATTTTTTTTGCTCACAGTCTAAATCTGATATTATTATCAATATTTATATATTAGTTTTTTTTATCGATCGATTTTACACGAATTTGGTGCAACACCATTCGAGTTGGTCATTTTATTTTTATATATTTATCTCTGCCGGCACTACTAATCCAAGATCTAGTCTTGGGACTTTGTTTGGTCTATTTTTTGTGTGCAAGATTTCTAAATAGCGTAAAATAAGATGCAAGGGCGAAATGTCAACGAGCCCCCATACTACTATCCAGAAGATTTCGACTATTGGAGGCGATCAATGGAGATCTTCTTGGGCAGTCAAGACTTCGACTACGTGCTAGCCCTGAGATACCAATCTCAAAATGATGAACTGAACAAGCAGGTAAATAAATTAATTTGTACAGTTTTGCCTAACAAAATTTCCTGCAGACTGGAAAAGTATAACAACGCATATGACCTATGGACTCGGCTGAATGAATTGCACGAGAATTTGAAGGAGCTGGATGAGCCTAAGCTTAAAGCTGAAGATGAGTCTACTAAATCAATCGCAGAACCAAACTTAAAGATGGAAGATCAAGTCCAATTTGCAACTAAAGTCGAGCCTGAACCAACGGTAAAGCCTACTAAATTAGGGGGTGCGATTGAGGTAAATTACAAGAATACCCCTAGTATTATTAATACAAATGTCTTGCATGATTCTGAGCAAATCTCTGAAATATTTGACTGTGTAGAAGGTTCTTGTAATAAATTAGATATCTCTATAAATCCTCCCGAAATGCATATTTTGTTAAAAACTTCCTGCAATACTTTAGACTTTTCAGACCAGAACAAACTCAACTCTGACTTGGTTAAACAAAACATTGACCAAGTTAATTCAGATTGTGAAAATCTAACCCTCGATAAAATCAATGTTTATCTCAATAAAGTTTTTAACTCAGTTAATAGTTCAATTGTAATCGAAAATTCAAAAACCATTAAACTTGAAAATAAACCCAAGTTAATTAACAATTCTTCAAAACTGAAAATTACAAACTTGGGTAATTCGAAATTAAAACCCAACAATAATTTAAGAATTACAAAAATTCCTAATAAAGACAAATTAAAAAATTTAACTAATTCAAAATTAAAAGAAAATTTAAGAGTTCACTTTAACAGCCCAAAGCACTCAACCTATAATCCAGGGGGAGGCACCAAACTAGTTGGCACCTCAAAATCGGCCTTTGCCCAGTTGGGCACTTAGGACTAGTCTTAAAAGTTAATCTGACTCTTGACCGACTTAGTATTAGGGTGGGTCGAGATAACGGTACGCTAGAAAGACTCTCGGGGAGAACTAGCTGAAACTATCTCGACACATCCTAGACTAGTTAGACCAGGGTGTCTCAACAGGTAGGGTAAAAGTATAAATTTCTTAAGCAGCTTTGCCTAGAAAGAGGTTGTTGTTCCAATAAGGCTTCGGCCAAAGAAGGCCCTTGTGCCTCGCCTCCTTCCTGGAAGCTATTTATCGAAGTATACTTTTAAACTACCTCTTGTAAAACCTGAATCTAACAAAAAGTCAGACTAACTTTTATAAATCAAATTCAAGCTCATCTCACACAAACTACAGGATCCCTTTGATTGACAATATTAGACTGAGTGAGATGATTAGAGACAATAAAATTTGAAACTTGAGTATTTTAACCTAACCGTTACTTAATTAAATTTTAACCGATAAAATTTTACTTTCTTTTCACCAAATTAAATATTAATTAAAATTTTAATCGTATCTATAAATTTGAATCTTATTTAAATGTTAAAATTAAACTTTAAAATTCTTAATTAAATCATATTTTAATTTAATCTAAATCTTAATTTTTCACCTAATTAAATCCTTAATTAAAAATTCATCTAATTAAATTTCAACATAAATTAAAAATTAACCTTAATTAAATTCTATTTTAACTTAAACTAAAATTTGCATAATCAAACTTTACTTAAATTAACTTTAATTAAATTAAAATTTAACGTTAATTAAATTTTATATAATTAAAAATCTAACTCTTTACATAATCAAATTTTAATCCTTAATTAATTAAACTTGAATCCTTAATAAACTTTAATCCTTAATCAACTTTAATCCTTAATTAATTAGAATTTCAATCTTTATTCAGACTCCAATGAATTAACCTTGAATCTTTAATTAAATCTTAACTAACTTTAATTTATTTAAAATTCGACCAAATTAAATTTTAACCCCTAAAATTTTACCTAATTGAACTTCAACCCTTTATTAAAACTTCATTTAAATACCTCTAACTTTAATCCCCAAATAACTAAAGCTTGTAATTAAAATTTTACCTTAATCTTAATTGAAATTCTTAATAATTTTAATCTTAATCTTAATTAAAATCAAACTTTAACTCTTAATTAAATCTTAATTTAATTTTACCAAAATTGAATCCTAATTAAAATTAAACTTTAATTCTTAATCCTAATTAAAATTAAACTTTAATTCTTAATCGTAATTAAAATTAAACTTTAAATATTACTTCAATTAAAATCATAATTAAATTTTAAAACTTTAACTTAATTTTTAATGTTTAATTAAAATTTATCAACCCAACCAACCTTAACCAACTTAACTAAAAACTTTAATTAAACCAAACTTAAATATAATTAACCTAATTAAACTTTAATTAAACCAAACTTAAATCTAATGAATCCAAACCTAATTAAACCAAACCTAAAAGCAAACCCACACTAAAGGCTTAATTAAGCCTACACCTAATCCTTAATTAAACCAACTTAACAAAAAAAAAACTCTTTTGTTTCCTTTTCTCTTTCTGCTTGTTCTTTTACGAACTTACCCCTAAGGACTTATGGAGAATATCGAGTTGAGGGGGAGGGAAAATATTTCTATACATCTTTTCGGCAAATTCCTTATAACATATTTGAAAATAACTGTTTTAAAAATACTTTTTGCTTTAAAGTCTTTTTTATTCTTTCAATTATATTCTTTCCAAAACTTATTTTCAATTTTTTTTGTGCTTTCAAAGATATTCTTATTATCATTTAAAAATAATAATAATAACTTTATTACTATATCAAATTTTGTTTCAAAATATTAAACAATCCTCTTGAAAATCTCTCTTCAAATACTTTTAAACTATTTTATTAAAATATGTGATTAAAAATAAAAATGCCCTATATCTAAACCTATTTTAAGAGATGCCATACATGTCTTATTTTTACTGTTTTGTTTGAAAAATATTAGGATTATGCTTATAAATAGTTCCTTGCAATTCCTTTTTAGCATTGAAAAATCCGTATTTTTTGGTCTTGCAAATCTCCTTTTTCAAATTTTACTAATTTTCTTTGATAAACTATTTTCAAATTAACTTTAAAATAAAAACACTTATGTTTTTTTAAAATCCACTATTATCTTGTTCTTATACTAGAAAGTATCAAAATATTTTGATTGATTTACTTCCAAAAATGATTCTTTTGAAATATTTTTATTTGTAGTTTGGATATCCCTAGGACATAATAGAATGTTTACCTTGAAATTGACAAGGAATTCTAAGGGCTTGTCAAGTTAAGGGGGAGTTCAAACTAACTTAGAAAATTAATTTTAAGAATAGTTTGATTAAGTCTATGATATTACTTTTAAAGTATAACTATTTTCAAAAGAATCTAAGGCATATTCTTGAAAAAATAGTTTTAAAAATTGAATAATGGTCTTGAAACTTATAAAGCTTATTCTTAGAATATCTTCCTTCTTCTAAGTTAAAGCTCAGTAGCAAAGTTTCTTTTGGCTTTGAAAAATATGTATTATTTGGGAAATTTTTATCTATTTTCTTTTAAAAAAGATTGTCAAGCTTAACTTTGAAAATATTTCTAATTCATTTGAAAAATAATGTTGTTGAAAACTATTTGTTAGTTTTGAAAGCTAAGTTAATTGATTTAGGGGGAGTTCCTTTTTTTTCACTTAGGCTATTTATCTTACTTAATCTATTTTGCCTAAGTCTAGTTTTCCCTATGACTTAGCTTTGGATCCTACTCTCCGTAACTTAATATACGTATGTTTTAGTAGGGTTAAAGCTTAGAAAATTCTATTTGCTACTTAATTTTGCACCCTGTACTTTCATGCTTATTTTTTTATTTACTTGCATGTATCTGCTATTTTTTTCTCTAACTTTAACCTAGGTTGTCATTGCATCAAAAAGGGGGAGATTGTTGGTGCAGTTTGTACTAACGGTCAAACTCAAGTTTTGATGAATGACAAATAGGTCAAAGTTAGACGTGTTGTGTGTTTAACCTCTTTACCAAGTGTGCAGGGTTGAAAGACTTAGGACCAGACACCAGGCCGAAGTCCAGGGTGGTTGAGCTCTGGCGGAAAGTCTAGTTGGGTTGACAACTGGTCGAAGACCAAGTTGGTTGAGACTTGGCGGAAAGTCCAGGATGGTTGAGTTCTGGCAGGAAGTCCTGGTGAGTCAAGAGGTCAAGTAAAACTGCACAATGGGTAAGTAAGGTAAGTCACTGGAGGAGCGAACCAGTGAGGACGAGTCCAATCTTGGACTTTAGGCGCGGTCCAACTTAGACCCATTTGGGTGATCTAAGTTGAGTCCTGGTTAGATCCTGGTCTGGGAGACAGGATCTAATTAACTTAGAATTGTATCTTATTTTAGTCCATATAAAATTGTGCTAGCCTTGTTTTGGACTAACCCTGGATGCAGGACCAAAGGACTATGATTCTGCAGCTCAGAGAGACTCAAAGGAGTGAGGCCGTAGCTGAGCAGGGCGCCCCGGATGTGTCGGGCGCCCCAGAGTCAACCCAAAGTCAGCAGAAAGGTAAACGCCCCGACAGCCGCGCGCATCGGGCGCCCCGCATGTCTCGGGCGCCCCCTGTGCCACCTCACTGCCAACTGCCGAAGCTCACCCTCGCGAAGCCAAGGAGATGTGGCTTTGACCGGTCAAATCGGGCGACCCGCGCGCGTCGGGCGCCCCAGTCAAAGGTGATCCCGAAGATAAAGAGATCAAGTGCTTGACCGAGAGGGCTGCGGATCGGCAGCCACGCAGAGGGGCGCCCCGGACGTTTCGGGCGCCCCCAGGGCTATAAATAGAGCCCCTCGACCAAGGTTCAAAGACAACACTTCCTCCAAAGCTTTCAAGTTCTTCTACGCTCGCGTCTTGCTCCGGAAACGCTACACTTCGAGCCGACGACGTCCCGCTGCCCCGAAAGAGTCGACCTACTCCGGACGTCGGTAAAAAGAAGAATTTCTTTTAATACTTTATTGCACTTAATTACTTGAAAGTGTGGGGTTGTCACACTTTCAATTCATTTGTACTCGCCTACTCTATCGGGGTTGACCGATAGAGAGTTTTAGTAGATTGCCCAACGGAAAGGTCCGAGGGACCTGGGCCTTCGAGTAGGAGTCGCCGAAGGCTCCGAACGAAGTAAAAATCGTTCGTGTTTGTGTGTTTGTTTTTCGTCTCCTTCATTTCCGCTGTGCACGCTTTTTAAAGCACTCTGATTTAATTTTTTAAAAAGTCACGTGATTCACCCCCCCCCCCTCTCACGTGCATCGATCCTACATGGTTTAGGTATATCAGTGAGTTTCTAGCAAAACTCACTGATGGACCTACCATATTTGGAATTCTGAAAACTCTATATCAGTAGACAGGGTTGAGCTNAAGGCTTCATTCGCCCGAGTCATTCACCCTGGGGACTCCTGTACTTTTCGTCAAGAAGAAGGATGGATCTATGCGTCTGTGCATAGACTACAGAGCTCTGAACAAGGTGGACCATCAAGAACAAGTACCCCCCTTCCTAGAATAGATGATTTATTTGATCAGCTCAAAGGGGCTACAGTGTTCTCGAAGATAGATCTACGTTCTGGGTATCATCAGCTGAAGGTTAAAGAAATGACATTCCCAGGACGGCTTTCAGGACAAGATACGGCCACTATGAATTTGTAGTAATGCCTTTTGGAGTAACCAATGCTCCAGCAGTCTTCATGGAGCTGATGAACCACATCTTTAGGGAGTATCTCGATAAATTCGTCATTGTGTTTATTGATGATATTCTCATATACTCACAGACTCCAGAGGACCATGCTACACACTTGAGGATAGTGCTGCAGATCCTTCAGCAGGAGAAGCTCTATGCAAAATTCTCAAAGTGTGAGTTTTGGCTAGATCAGGTGACCTTCCTAGGTCACATTGTATCCAAAGAAGGCATTCAAGTTGATCCAGCCAAGATAGAAGCAGTCAGCAACTGGTGTAGACCCAAGATGCCAGTGAGATCAGAAGTTCTTAGGCCTGGCAGGATATTACAGAAAATTTGTGGAGGACTTTTCCAGGATAGCCTCTCCACTCACAGCTTTGACCAGAAAGAACAAGAAGTTTGAATGGTCAGATAAATGCGAGCACAGTTTTCTAGAGCTGAAGAAGAGACTGACCAGTGCTCCCATCCTGACTGTTCCAGAGAGTGACAAGGCCTTTGACATCTATAGTGATGCATCCAAGATGGGCCTTGGAGCTGTCCTCATGCAAGACGGTAAAGTGATAGCATATGCCTCCAGACAGCTCAAGGACTACGAGAAGAATTACCCTACGCATGACCTTGAGCTAGCAGCTGTGGTTTTTGCACTGAAGCTCTGGAGACACTACCTATATGGAGTGCAGTGCAGGATCTTCACAGACCATCAGAGTTTGAAGTACTTCTTCACTCAGAAAGATCTGAATATGAGGCAGCGCAGGTGGCTAGAGTTGGTCAAAGATTATGACTGTGAAATCCTCTACCATCCAGGTAAAGCTAATAAAGTGGCAGATGCACTGAGCAGAAAATCCTGTGCGGCACTGATGTCCTTATCCTCACTGTCTCTACCACTTCAGAAAGAAATAAAAGATTTTGGAGTCGAGGTTATGGTTGGGCAATTTTCTGCATTGACCCTAGAGTCAACCCTGCTTAAGGATATACAAGAAAAGCAAGATCAAGACCCAGAGATCCAGAAGATCAAGCAGGGGATCCAAGAGGCAGAAAATTCAGAGTTTCGAGTATCAGATAGTGGCATCCTCTATTTTGGAGACCGCCTTTGCGTCCCCAATGATGAGGAACTAAGAAAGAATATTTTAGAAGAAGCCCACAGTACCCCGTACTCTATGCATCCTGGTTCTACCAAGATGTACCAAGATTTAAAGCAAAGGTTTGGTGGTCTGGACTCAAGCGAGACGTGGCCAGATATATCAGTACCTGCTTGACCTGTCAGAGAGTCAAGGCAGAGCACCAGAGACCAGGAGGAGTTCTACAGCCTCTTCCCATTCCAGAGTGGAAGTGGGAAGAAATATCCATGGACTTTATCACAGGTCTTCCAAGAACCACCCATGGACATGATGCAATTTGGGTGATAGTGGACAGGTTGACCAAATCTGCCCACTTCCTAGCCATCAAGTTATCGCATTCGGTAGAGCAATTAGCACAGCTGTATGTGAAAGAAGTGATCAGGCTTCATGGAGTTCCGAGGTCGATCGTGTCTGACAGAGATGGGCGATTCACCTCCCATTTTTGGAAGTGTGTTCAGGACGCCCTAGGCACCAAACTTCAGTTCAGCACAGCTTTCCATCCCCAGACAGATGGACAGACAGAGAGAGTAAATCAGATTTTAGAAGACATGCTCAGGGCTTGTGCATTGGACTTTAAAGGTAGTTGGTGTAAATTTCTGTGCTTAGCTGAGTTTGCCTACAATAATAGCTATCAGGCCACCATCAGGATGGCACCTTATGAGGCATTATATGGCAGGAAATGTAGATCACCCATATGTTGGCAAGAAGCTGGTGAGAAGAAAGAATGGAGTCAGGACTAGACAGCCAGACTGAGCTTATAGATGAGACCACTCAGGCTATCCAGACGATCCGCCAGAGGATTGAGACTGCCCAGAGTCGACAGAAAAGTTATGCTGACACACGCCGTAGGCCACTTGAATTCCAAGTTGGAGATTCAGTATTTCTCAAGGTCGCTCCCATGAAGGGAGTGGTGAGATTTGGCAAGAAGAGCAAGCTAAGTCCTCGCTACATAGGACCCTATGAGATTATAAAGAGAGTTGGGAAGGTAGCCTATGAGCTGGACTTACCAGAGGATATGTCAGCTATCCATAGTACCTTTCATGTCTCTATGCTAAAGAAGTGTATTCACGACCCTAGCCAAGTGATTCAGCCTCAGTCAGTACAGATCCAAGAAGATCTTAGTTATGAGAGCAGGCCGACACAGATAGTGGACAAAGCAGTTAAGAGATTAAGAAACAAAGAAGTGCCACTAGTGAAGGTCATCTGGCAGAATCAAAAGCATGAAGAGGCTACTTGGGAACGTGAGGACAGCATGAGAGAAAGATATCCAGAGTTATTCTAAGTTCGAGGACGAACTTTTTATAAGGTATGGGGGATTGTAACGCCCCAAAATTTCCATTTTTAGTTTTTAAAGTCCTTAGAATTATTTAGAAATGGTTTAGAAATATTCTAGATATTTTTAGGAATTTTTAGAGTATTTTTATGGAATTTTCCGAGTCCGTTTGGTATTTTTGGAAAAAGAAAAAGAAAAAGGAAAAAAAAAAAAAAATTGCCAAATTTGGAAAAACAGCTTAAGTGCAGCGGGTGGCTCGAACCCGCGACCTCCACGAAACAGCAAGCGCACACAACCAGCCGGGCTAGGGTTTCAAGCACAGAAAAGAAAGAATAATAAATACTTAAGCTGTAGTTAGGTTGATCCGATCCTTAAGTGTATAAATAGAAAACTTAAAGAGAGAAGTTGGGATTTCTCTCAAACCCTTCGGCCAACACCCCTTGCGCCGACCCCTCTCCCTCTCCTCTCTTGTGCGCACGCAAATCAAGGCCAAGAGGGTCGGCCGAGACCCTTTCTCCAAGAGATAATACTATATTCGGGATCCCCGCGACGAGAGGAACGCGTAGACGTGAAGAATTCTTCGAGATCTTAAGTTTCTCCCGAGTTCTAGACCTCAATCTTGGTTGTAAGTCCAAGATATCAATGTAAGTACTGCTCACCTGCAGTAAGAGGCGGTTTTACCGCGAGAATTTCCTTTAAAAGTTTTTAAAAGAGAATTTTTCCTTTTTGCTTTAGTTTTTGCATGTGATCTTAGTTCTTATATGCTTGTATATGTTTGATAAACACCCTATATGAGATTAGGGACCAAGAAAAGCTATGAGAAAAGAAAAGAAGATAAAGATAAGAAAGAGAAGGCCAAGGCCTTAAGAAAATCCCCAAAAGTCAAGACTTAGGGATTTTAGCACGCAAGGTGCTCCAGAAAATGCCAAGGCATTTACAGATAAGAAAGAAAAGAAAGAAAAGCTATTTTATTTTATAAGGCCAGTACCCGGCGTCCAAGGGCGTCGTTAAAGAAATCCAGGTGTCCAATTCCAAGGTCTTGGCCCTGGTAGACCAAGGTCTGCTCTATTAGGATTGGTGGCTCGCTACCCCAACCTTTTAGGGAACGCGCATTCAGATGGTACTTACGTCTTCAGTGGATCCAAGTGATTAGTATTTTCAAGTATATGCTTTAGCAAAGTTTTCTAAAGTTTTCAGAAAGTTTTCAAAAGATAAAGAATAGCTAAAGTTTCAAGTTGAGCCAAGAAAAGTAAATTGAGATTATTTATTGCTTGAGTATGCATGTTTTGAGTTATACATGTTCTTAGTTTTCTTTCAAGCATATTAGTATCCCATATGATTTTCATATTGTTCTAGAAGCATGTTTGCATATTTCGAGTTTTGTGAGCTAGATAGTACTTACTAAGCTTTTGCTTATAGATGCATTTCCTCTTATTGCAGATAAAGGTAAAGGCAAGCAATTCTGAAGGAAGACGACGAGGCGGTGCTGAGTAGAGTGTGTGTGGTGGCTGATTATGGAGAGATCTTCGAGACAAGACAATTTAACTATTCAAACTACAATGTTATAGATTATTCAGATTTTAAGTTCTTGTTTTATGGAGTTAGTAAACATTTAAGTTTTGGATAGTTTTACATGCTCAATTGCTTAGAGTAAAGTTTCCATGTCATTTCAATTAGCTTATATAATCTTATGCTTGCATTGGATGAGTAGAAATGTGAATAGATGGAGATATTGATACATAGTTAGAAAATAGACGCATGTGCCAAGATAGTATCAAATTCTCTTTGAACTAAGTTTTTATTGCTTAAATATGTTTAGAAAAGTTGCATACATATTTCATAATGCTTTAGCAAAGTTATAGAACCTTGCATGATGAGTTTAAATGGTTAGAAGTAAAGTTTGGCACAAACCTTAGTGTTAAAGTTCAAACAACTTTTGTAGTTTATTTTCTTGCGTAAAAGTCCTAATTTTAAGTTTATGGATTCATTTTGATTGGCTAAACTGTTTAGGAAACTGATATAGAGTATAGAAATGATGTCGTAGTCTGATATAGCTCGAAATTGAAGGAATGGTGGGCTTAAGCATCAAGGGCCGAAACCTGTAAAACTGCTCACAGCCGTATCAGTCGACTGATGACGTCATCAGTCGACTGATACCCAGCAGTTCGGTTATGTACGGCAGATTTGAATAAGTGCCCTTCCGCAAGTTTATGAGATGGTAAATGTGATATGTTATCATGCATGATTGCTTAAGTTAGAATATGACTGTTAGATGAATTTAAAAGTTTAAAAAAAAAAGATTTCCGCATTTTTAATCATGTATCATTAGTAGAGAAGTAGAGGAAAGTAACGATCCGTCTGAAGGTAGAGAAGGCGGGTCGCTACATCTACATCATTTAAGTACATTGTCTCTCACACACACACAAAACAAGTTAACAAAATGTCTAAAACCCAAAATAACATGACAAATGATAATACAAATATATGATATCATTGTTCATCATCCTGAGAGGCTGAGACTATTCTTCGTCTCCATATTGATTCAAGACACGATCCTCATCTGACTCAAATTCCACATCATTTTCATTTAAAACCTCCTCATCCTCGGATTCGAAATCATCTTCATGAAGTTCTCTCAATCTACCACTTCTTCGAGGCATTGTTGCTTCATCTGCTCCCATAGCATCACTAACTACTTGCCAAGGCAAGCCCTCCTCAACTTCATCATCATCAACCCCTTCAACAATCCAATCTTGTGCATGACTTGCATCGCTTGCAAAAAGAACTTCAATATTCCTCTCCTCCCTCTTTTCTTTGTTCAACAATTTTGCATTGAACTGGACGAAAACAAGATTGTTCAATCGATTTGTATCTAGTCTATTCCTTTTCTTTGTATATACCTACAAAGTGTTCACATTGTTAACTCACTAATATAATAGACAACACAATAGGATTTTAATAATTAGCAAATAAAAAGTTAGGAGTGACTAAGTACTAACCCCCTCGAATGCACTCCAATTCCTTTCACACCCCGATGAACTAGAAGTCAAAGAAAGAATTCTCATAGCCAATTTTTGCAAGTTAGGAGTTATTGCACCAAAATTTGACCACCATGTCACTACAAAAAAATAATTTAAAAAAATGAAAAAAGAAACAAACAATGTTAGTAAATTTAAACTTTAAATAAGGAAAAGATTAAAAGGATTATTATTAGGTTCAATTATTTACCTGGATCAAACTTGTCAAAAGACTCAAAACTCACCGAGCAAGCTTTAATCGCAATAGCTTTCCCAAAAAGAGACTCTTTCATCTTATACTTAGGCAACTCTTCGCTCATAATTATATTTTGCATGTCAATATTACCCTCAAACATAACATTCAAACAATCAATTATCCCAAGCGAAACATCTTGATCTAAATGAAGAAGAGGATCCTTGTAATGGTAATATAGATTCAAGAGATACGCCGTCAAATATAGTGGACTATCTAGCCTACCTTTAATTCTTGCATCAATAATTTCAATAATAGACTGATAGTTTTTTGGAGCACCACCTAGCGAATTTTTTATATCTTCCTTTGCATGTAGAAGCTCGCCATATACAATGCCCATGGATGGCTTTCTATCACCATCAACAATTTGAAGCACCTTCACCAAAGGTGCAAAAACCTTCAAGCATAATGTCACTCCAGTCCAAAATCCCATACTGATCACCGTTGAGTAAGATGCTTTTCCTTTAACACTCTTGGAAAATTTGCACTGTTCCCATTCATCACTGTTAAACATTGCCCTCAATTGTCCTTTTTTCTCGGCCAAACTCTGCACCATCAACAATTTGAAGCACCTTCACCAAAGGTGCAAAAACCTTCAAGCATAATGTCACTCCAGTCCAAAATCCCATACTGATCACCGTTGAGTAAGATGCTTTTCCTTTAACACTCTTGGAAAATTTGCACTGTTCCCATTCATCACTGTTAAACATTGCCCTCAATTGTCCTTTTTTCTCGGCTAAACTCTGCAAAGTTAGGAATGCTGAAGCAAATCTAGTCACTCCCTGTCTTACAATATCCCTCTTCTTCGTATGTGACCTCATTATCGCCAAGGTCTTATGGTGAGCATAAATGAAAATAGTCAATGCCTTAGCTTGATCAATGACTTTCTTGAACCTTGGTTGGCTTCCAATACTTTCAAGTATAAGATTTATCGTATGAGCAGCACATGAGGTCCAAAAGATTGTTGGCCTATTCTGCTTCAACAACTTTGCAGCTCCCATATTGTTCGAGGCATTATCAGTTACAACTTGAACAACTTTTTCCGGACCAACTTGTTGAATGCATTCTTCCACATACTCGTAGATTACTTCACTTATGTGTGTGATGTCTGAAGACTCTTTAGAAGAAAGAAAAACAGTGCCCAACTTAGAATTAACACACAAATTCATGATACTCCTCTTCCTATCACTCCAAGCATCCGTCATAATTGAGCATCCATTTAATTGCCACTCTATTTCATGTGACTTTAACAAATCATTGGTCCTTTCAACCTCCTTTTTCAAAAACGGCTCACTCATTTCATATCTAGTAGGAGGTTTGAACACCGGTCCATACTGACCAACCACCTCTAACATCAACTTAAAGCTATCTAGTTCAAGAGCATGAAAAGGAATACCGGCTTCATATACCCATCTACAAACATACTCTTTTACCTTATTTGTTCTTTCCTTGCAAATAGCATCAATGATGTTTTGGTCTTGCTTGCTCTTTTGTGATGTAGACTCGGGGCTGATTGTACTTGCAAATTTATCCAAAGGACCGATAGAAAATGGTGATTTCATAGACCCTAAAGTAGCTCCCAATTCATCAACATCAATATGACCATCATCATTCCTCTTATCTCCAATATTCACCTCAGATCTCATAGTTTCATGCTGAATTTCTTTCTTTCTTTTCTTATTCTTTGCCTCATTAATTGCATTCCTACACTTCAATTGATCTTCTTTCGTAGACTTTGGACATGGAGCAACATTTCCTGATATATGTGCGATGTGTTCTTTAAGTCTACGAACTCCTCCAGACATAGGCTTGGAACACAAGATGCATTTCAATTTATCTGGATTGGAGGGATTAGTTAGAACTCCATACTCCCATCCAACATCATTTGATTTTCGTTTAAGTGATTCAATTGTTGCTGATGAAGATGACTGAGAAACACCAATGGATGTTGATGCTGCAGCAGCAGCACTTGAAGAACTCATCGCAAATCTAATGTACCTAAATTACAAAGGCTGGAAGAAAATGGCCAGTCGGCAACACACCAAAAAATGAAAACAGAACACCAAAAAATGAAAACAGAAAAGTTGAAAAGAAAGAATCAACTTCATATAGTTAAACACATACGGGCTCGCAACTATTTGGCTTCTCGCGACTGAGGAGGAACGGGCGGAGGGCTGAGTCAGCTGATGAAGGAGGAACGGGTGACGGGCTAGTGGCGCAAGGGCGAGAAGATGTGGATTAGCGAAGGTGGGCTGACGGCGCGAGGGCGAGGCGGCAAGGAGATGGTGTTCGCCTGCTCGGGGCGGCGCGAGGGCGAGGAGACACGACCCGTCTTCGTCCTCACACGAGGATGATCACGACGCGAGGAGCGCGAGGAGGATCACAAGCCGTCTTCGTCCTCGCGCGAGGATGATCAGGACGCGAGGAGATGAAATGGCGACTGGCGAGTCGGGAGAGTCAGGGCGAGCGCGAGGACGACAGGCTAACCCTAATTTCTTCTCACGCCACTTTTTCTATATTATTATATCAATTTTCTTTAAAAATTAAAAAAAATCGGGCCGGCCCATCCAGCCCGCCCAGTCCGCCCAGCCTGCCCGCACCGCCCAGCCCCCGCCAAGCCCGCCCGCGCTGCCCAGCCCCCACCTAGCCCGCCTAGGCGGCCACCCGCCACAATCGTGCCGATTCGCACAAATTCGGGGCGGCTGGGGGCCGATTGGCGCCTAGGCGGCGCCTAGGCGCCCGCCCAGGCGCCCGCCCAGGCGGCGCCTAGGCGCCCGCCCAGGCGCCCGCCCAGGCGGCGCCTAGGCGCCCGCTCAGGCCGAGTTTTGCAACACTGCACGCGCCTGATTCGCTACACGTGGCAGGCGCCCGAAAACAGGCTATATAAGGGGCTTCACCCCTTTTCCTTTGAACAACATCTCAAATCAACTCAGAACAGCTTTCTTGCAACTCAAGCACTCCAACGCTCTCCGAATTTCTTCCGTGCTCGAGTTTCCCATGCCGCCAATGATCAAGATCGATGACACACGCTGCCCAAGATGCTCTGCAACCTTTCTTGTGTCATCGGTATAATTTAAATTCGCTATTTAATTCTGTACTCGAATTCTAAATTTGTAACTCTTATTTGCATTATAGAATTGCCCAACGAAAACGGTCATGGACTGTGGGCCTTGGAGTATGAGCCGTTAAAGACTCCGAACCAAGTAAAAAGAAACTTGTTAGCATTATTTTTTATTCTTCCGCTGTGTTTTCTGTTGTTCCGAAAAATTTTCAATATTCGATATCCCCCCTATCGATTACAACGATCCCACATTACCTCTAAGTTCTGAGAGATATAATAAGAATATATTATAGACGTCCAGTCCGGGGTTCTTGAAAATGCGCTTAACGCATACCTTTGAGCATCTCGGTTAGTTACCGTTTCCTCGAGATTCGTGAGTCCGGTGATCAATTCTTTTATCTTTGTGTGCAGCTGCGCCACCGTCTCTCCTTCTTCCTTCCGGAGGTTGGTGAGTTGGTTTTGAAGGATGTTTTGTCGTGCCAACTTTACTTCCGAGGTTCCTTCGTGCAACTCCAAGAAATTTTCCCAGAAGTCTTTTGCTGATGCGTAGGTCCTGATTCGATTGACTTCCTGTGATGGTAGAATAGTTAGCAGATGAAATTCTGCATTCCCGTTTGTTACGAAGTCCGCCTATTCCTTCTTTGTCCAAAGGCTTTCGTTTTTGGGTTTGTCATCGGTGTCTTTGAGAATTGTAAAACTATTTTTCATGATAAAAAATAAATCGAAATCTGTTTTGATAAATACATACATCTTGCGTTTCCAATTCACAAACTCCCCCTCGAACATTGGCGGATAGATAACTGGTCCGACCATTTTGTATATTGCTTCAGACAGCGGTTAGTCCTTCTGGAGTGTCCTTGCTCTAAAACCAATTGACGGTGATCAAAGGTCGGCAAGTGGGGGATGAATTGCCCCTGAAAATAAAAACTCTATCTTTTGTTTCGTCTTAAATAAAGATGTTTGTTAGTTAACGCAAATAATAAATAACATTAAAATATAGCAAACTTAAAAGAAAGAGGCAGTCGAAATTTTACTTGGTTTGCAGCCAGGGAGGTTACTAATCCATGGTAGAATATATATAGCTCGTATCTCCTGAGTAAACTCCTTCGGGCGAAGAAGCCTCTTACACAAGAAAAAGCTCAGAAAAGGAAATTAAAACTATACAGAACTTGTTTGTTGATTCTCTTACTGTTGTGCAAAATCGAGGCAACACCTCTCAACTTCTAACGCGTGGAAGAAGAGGAAGAGAGAAAGAGATCACGCGGAGTAACGAGACAAAGACACATAAAGAGAAAGAGAAACACGACGGGAAAAAAGACGAAGAGGAGAGAGAAGATGGAGAAGAAGAGTTGCCGTGATTAGGCGGTTTGCTTACTCCACATAAAGGTCAAAGCTTTATTAAAATTCTCTCTATACAAAAGAATACATATTATTCTCTTGATCCTAATGATTATGATTATCCAATAGGTTTACAATGACCTATATAAATAATGTCTAAATCAAGACCCGGTAAAATCGTAACAGAATTTTATTAAGAAAAATCTTAACATATTTTTCTTCCATGGCATCCCTTATTCAGATATGAGTCACTGATCAACAATCTCCGCCTTGGTGAATATTCATCCCAATTAAAGAACACGAGAATTTGAGCAAAACTCTACTTAGAATTCTTGATTTGGGCTTCCTTTCTCTATCATCTAGAGACATGAATCAAGTTCAAGCAATACTTGAACTTTTCTGTGGTCACTGGCTTCGTCAACATATCTGCAGTGTAAATTTTCTCAAGTTGAATTTATCCAAAAGCAATCAACTCTCTGATCTTATGAAACCTCATATCAATATGCTTGGTTCTCACATGATACACTTAATTCTTCGTCAAATAGATAACATTCTGACTATCACATAACAACTTGACTTTAGTTTGTTAAATGCCCAGTTCTCTGACTAATCCTGTAAGTCATAAAGCTTCCTTCTTCTTAAATACTCACTTTCACTCTATAGCTCATTTTTCCTCAAGAAGTTTCACTAGATTCCATATTTGGTTATTATGCAGCGACTCTATCTCCCCCGCCACAGCACCTATCCAGTTGTCCTTCTCATAGTTGTGTATTGCCTCCTGAAAAGATGTAGGGTCTCCGCTACTGCTGATGATGAGTGCATAAGATATCGAGTCCTCAAATTTATGACTAATCTCATTCTACCACTAGCTATAGTGTGATGTTTGGTGTTCTCTGAGTTAGAATCATTAAAGTCATGAGTCTCTAGCTCCACCTGCACAACATCTTTCTCCTTATTGCTTTGTGGTATTTCCTTTCCTTCTTCCTGAGTACACTGTAGCATGACTTTCTCGTCAAACACCACATCTTTCTCCTTAGGATCACCACTATTTTGACTTCGCATCAAACTTTGATATTTTCTCACTATATATATGCATATAGGTTGGACATCCAAAAACTCAAAAATAAGAGTAATCTATTGGATTCCCTGTCCATATATCCTCTAATTGTCACGCCCCCATAGGCCCGTGCTCACTCGAAAATCGGACAATACCTCCCCTGTATGACGGATAATCTGAAACTTATACATGCACATATCTCCACACAAATAAGGAACAACCACACTCAGTTGACATTCATTCAATCACAACCACACAGTTAAATAATTTTTATAATAAATAAATCTCCATATCTTAGCCCAGCAAATTAAAATTGTCAATAGATACACATCTAAAGAAAAGTCACAAATCACCCGAAACGATAATAAAATCAAAATCGACACTAATACTATAAAAGTACTACAAAAGTACGAAAATGATAAGAAAATACTTAAACAAGGGACTGACAGCTGAATCCTCTCTTGGCGGCACGAGACACGACTATCAACTACCTGAAACAAAAGGAGAAGGAGGGGTGGTAAGTTCCGGGTGGAACTCTACGGGTATAAGAATAGATAAATGCATGGTATATAAAAAGGATAAACAAGAATATAGAAACAAGAGTATATAGTCTCTCGAATAAAAAAATATAAACCAAATGCATCCGAGCGAATAAAACATACTTAAAAACCAATGTAACATGTAGGAGCACGATAAAAAAATTCCTATAATACCTCAATAAACTGTTAATACTGCCGAACATATCCAGATCATATAATAAATGCAAATTATAATCGTATATGCATGTCAACCAAATATAACAATCATAGCTCAAACAAGTGCAACAAACACAAGCAAATGCACAATGCATAATATGCGCATGATGTCATAACCTGTACTATATACACACCAACCATCGATGCATTAGGTAGGTTGGGTAGATAAGATACAAACTCTAAAACCTGAGGCTATGCAAATATACCACACTACCTGTGGTCCTGAATGAAAAGTCGTAACACTTGTGGCTTAAAACCTCGAAATACCTATGGGGACTCCAAACACCCTAGGAGTATCAACTATTTGCAGACAACTTCAACTGAGTGTGGCACAACAGGAAAAATATACATGACGATCCATCTCAACCATAAGGGAGCCAGTGGTCGTTGGCCTGCAAACAATACTATGATGCATGTCACTAATATGCATAACTTCAATTGAACCAAAATCATGCATCAAGACGATACGAAAACACAAATAACACCAAAGTAAATAAACATGCACTAATCTACTGGGTAGGGTTTATCTAACATCAATCAAATCCTAGATATATCAAATGATAGTTCTACAGTACACACGTACACGCGGTACTCCTTAGATCAGAAACCAAGAGATGAGACCGTATAACTGAACATTTTGAATTTCTACTCAAAGGTCAAGCAAGAATAAGTATCAAGCAGGAAAAACAAGGAGAATAGATTTAAGGTAAAACAACCTACTCAGCTATTAAAACAACCGTGCATTTAAGATAAACAAATCTACAAGAATCAAAGAATAAGTACCCGCATTTATCGGTAGAATAATCCAAACGCCTTCAAATCTAGGGGTTTGTTTCGAGCTTGAATCCTACATATCATGGCACAAAAAATATCAATAATCCAACCTTATTAATTAATTAACTAACCTCTCGATTTATTCTTCCCTTAATTAATTAATCTACATATTAATTAATTAACTAACAATCCAATTAATCTAATGATTAATCACTGTACCCCTGATTAGTTAATTAACCAATTAACTAACTAATCCTTTAATTCATTAACAATAAGATAACCATCTTATCCTTTAATCCCTAACCAATTCTCCTTATAACAATTTATTCATAACTCTAATCATTACTATAACTATCAATCATATCTACATTTTCTTATGGTTAACCATCCATGATAAATCTATTCTTAACCCCAATTAAGCAATTAATCAGTTAATTACTAAATTATCTAAATTCAACTTAATAAACTACCACCTTAGTTTTATATCCTTTCACACATAAACATAATTTCACTTGTTATTCACCAATCGATTATTCAATCACTTAATCAACTTAATAAATCCCAAATCCAACAATCTAATACATCTATTATCTCTATTACTCAATAATTATCCAATCACTCCAATTGATCCCAAAAACCAAATTCATAAATTCATAGTGAAATCGAAGCAAACTACCCTAAACCATTCACCATCAACAATTTTGTGATATGATCTATTTCACAAAATTGACCAACCAAGACTAACTCCCAAAATAGGATAAACTACAACTCAAGATTAGATGCACAGACTGAACAACCAATCTGAATCCAAATAACAAGATCAACAACACCACAAGATAAAACTTTAATCCTCTTATCCAAATCATGAATTAATGAACCAACTCATACATCCAACTAACTAAACAAACCTACATCGCTTCCAACCAAAAGGAGCACTAAGCAAAACAATACTTACCAATAGTGGCACACACGCTAGCCTCCTCCCTTGCTCAGATTCCCACCATCAGAAGGAGGTCGTCTTCTTCGGACAACCCACCTCAATCCCCTAGCTTCGCCCTAACGAGCAAAAACAAATTGTCACATGAAGGAGCCAACTTGATGGATGTGTCGCAAGGAAACAACACCCTGTATGTGGTACCTCCACGATTGTCGTTGCCCGCAAGAACTGCTCGACGTTGGTAGTTGCATCAATTGGGAGAAAGGCAGAAGATCATGGGCTACAATCGTGGAGAAACAACAACAACAAAGGTGGCAATCGAGGAAAGGAAAAACAAGATAACCAAGTCCGATCTTGAGCTTACCCTTGACTGGAGAGGAGAAGATCGGAGCCGATCGCTCAGTGATGCTGCAGGGGGTTGCGACGCAAGCAATCAGGGTAGTGATGGATCGATCCGAGGGGAAGTGGAGGCTGCCGCCGACGTCGTGCGCGTTAGTGAGGGGTTCGCGTCAGGTGAAAATGAGGGTGGCGACGCGAAGAGATGCTAGGTGATACAGATCGGGAGAGAGGGGGTCGGGTTCGGCGAGTTTAGGGCACGGGGAAAGGAAAAGGGTTATTTATATATGGAAAAATGATATGCTCAGTGAAAAATCTCAAGGAAAAGCTTAGTGAATGACGTGACACTTTACATGCAGCGATCCCCGACGGGTTCACCGCGCCCCCAGGGTATAGTTTGATTCGGGGCAGCGGCCAAAGGTCGCCGATGGTGTCCGGGCAACAATCAGACGTGTGTATGTAAAGTGTCATGTCATTCACTGAGCGTTTCATTGAGTTTTTTCACTAAGCGTATCATAGCTCTTATATATATATATATATATATATATATATATATATATATATATATATATATATTAGTAAATTCCAAAATTTAAATTTTTCCTCAATTAATTCATATTTAACATATCTTGTGCCCAACTATCCCCGCAAACCTTTCTAAAAATTCCATAAAATTATTCTCAAATTTTCCTTAAAGTTGTTTCCATTATTAAACTCTTATTATGGAGTATATATATATATATGATATTATTTTATTATTTATTTATTTATTATTATTATTATTATTTTAATTATATTTTACACTAATACTTTGCCTTCTAGTGATATCCTTGGTGATCTATTAATAAGATAGCACACCATATTTATCGGTTCCACTTAGAAATTCTTTGCTAGCCCTGCATTTAGCCTGAGACATCTTGTCATCTCAATGATTGTTTTGTTCAATCTTTCTGCCACACAGTTCTGCTGAGGTATCTTGCAAATCAAGAAATGTCTCATTATTCCATGTTGCTCACAAAATTTCTGAAATTTTGAATCCGTCTACTTAGTTTCATTGTCTGACCTAAGACATTTGATCTTCCTTCCTAGCTGATTCTCCACTTCAGTTTTCCATAGTTTAAACATCGTAAAAGTTTTCGATTTATGACACATGAAGTATACTCAGTCCTTTCGTGAGTAATTATTAATAAAACTTACAAAATACAAGTGCCCTCCATGTGATGCTACACTGGCTGGCCTCCAGAGATCTATATGCACATAGTTCAGAATCCCCTCTATCTTGTATGTTGTCATCTTGAATTGCATTTTTCTTTATTTCCCAATGACAAAAAATTTACATAATTCATGCTTGCACGTCTTGATGCCCTTCAACAAATTTCTCTTGTGAAGCTCTAGCATCTCACGTTCGCTTATATGCCCTAACTGTATATGCCACAAGACTGTACTTTTTTATTCAGACTCTACTGAGACGACTCCACCTACAACTGTAGTCTCTATCAACTTGTAGATGTTTCCTGCTACCTTTTGTCCTTTCAATATCGTCAAAGCTCCCATGTTGACCTTCATCACCCCGCTCACTTATTTATAATTGTAACCAATATCATCCAGCGTGCTTACTGAGATCAAATTCTTTCTTAGATTTGGTATGTATCTAACATCACAAAAAGTTCTAATCACACTGATGGTGTTGAATGCCTCGTGGCGGGCACGGGTTCTGAAGAAGCTGTGTGGCAAAATCCACCGAGCCAGAATGACTCCCTTGTTGTGACACCCGAGACCCTCTCAGGAGAGGGAACCCATAGACCAACTCGAGTAGGTATAACCCCGAAGATAGCCTCAGAAAGACACACTCTCGAGCTCACCTCAGGGGGTAAGTCCCCAAGAGCACCTCAGAGAGACGAATGCCCGGACCCCCGGGCCAAACAACCTCGATATCACCTCGGGGTAGTGGGGCCCAAGGAACACTCAAGCAGAGGCATGTTTTCCTCAGATCGGCGGGTCATCATCATCTATTATTACGGAGTAATTACGACCTATGATAAGCGACCATCAAGGCCTTAATCGCCCCAACGACCCAGACTGAGGAACCGTGATGACCGTTACCAAGGTGATCCATTAACCGATAATCGAGGGGACGTGGCAAAGGTCGTGGGGACTCGTGGATGACCGTCGTAGGTATAAAAGGTACTCTAACCCCTTAGGTAAAGGGGGTACGCATTCTTCACTACACACATACTGTCTTGCCTTCTTTTCATCTTCTCTATCGAGGCACTGACTTGAGCGTCGGAGTGGGCTCTGCCGGACAACCTCCGGTGTGTTCCCCTAATGCTCATGTTAATCTCGCAGGGTGTGATTTCCTCCCACGTGGGTAGAACCCTGATGACTGGCCGTCGACGTTGATTTCTTCTGGAACAAGTTTGCCGCCGTCTGTGGGAAACCTGTAAAGCACCCGAAGGAGTACCGATGGCAAAACCGGAGGGACAGTCCATAATTCTGACGAAAGAGGAACTTGATCACCGAGGAGCTACCACCATCAAAGAAATGCTCCGGCATCCACAAGTGGAGCCCATCGATTCGCCGCGAGGGGCTTTGGATCAAAGGGAGACCCCCGCGATCTCCCTAGGTCTCTCTTAGCAACAATTAAATCCCCCTTTATCGGGTGCCATCATACCAGCACTAATGCACCGGATTCCATCAGAAATCTAAAGGTAAGTGTAATGCCCGCTTTTTTTTTTGGGCGTTACGCTTAACATACATGAGCTTATCGAACATCTTAATGTAGCGGAACTTTTTCTACACATGCTTTTAATCATGCTACTAATACATGAAACATCTATACATGCCTAACTTGCCATTCATGAACATAATAACATTCGGACTTAGCATACGCCATCATGAGTAGCAAACAACATATCCGTGAACATCATGAGTCTTAGGTTGTTCGGTAGGTAGAACCATCGTAAACATAACATAGATTCTAAGAAGGTATTTCAAAACTCAAGCCATGCAATATGTATAAATAAAAGAAATCTTTTGCCATGTCACCGCCACACACACACATACTTGTGCCCCTCCTGCTGCTTCCCTTAATAGCCTCTTGCTTGATCTGTGGTACGAGAAACATAAGACTATAAGCACATAGGCTTAGTAAGACCCTTTTTCCTACTCACTAAAACCATGCGTCACTTAACATAATCGCATAAAGCACCTTAGCATAACATAATTCAGACATAAACATAAACTTAGTCTTGGCATAAATCATAATTAAGCATAAACATAAACTTAAACATGAGTATAAACATAAACTTAAACATGTGCATAAACATAAACTTAAACATGAGCATAAACATAAACATAAACATGAGTATAAACATAAACTTAAACATGAGTATAAACATAAACATAAACATGAGCATAAACATAAACTTAAACATGAGCATAAACATAAACTTAAACATGAGTATAAACATAAACTTAAACATGAGCATAAACATAAACTTAAATATGAGTATAAACATAAACATAAACATGAGCATAAACATAAACTTAAACATGAGCATAATGCATAACATGAATGAATGCATGAGTCAAGTGCATATATCATAAGGATGCTTAATTTTTTTGAAATCATACTTTCATTTTAAATACTTGAACATAAACATAACATCATTGGGGTCCCCGGCTTGTACCACATACATACATCATAAGCGCGCATCCCTAAGTAAATACGAGGTAGCTAGCCTCGACCTACTAGGGTAAGGACAGCTTCGGTAGTCCTAGAACCGGGGCGTTCTTAAGGTGTCCATCCCTGTTGGACAGCTTCGGAAGTCCCAGAACCGTGGACAGCTTCGGTAGTCCAGAACCGGGGCGTTCTTAAGGTGCCCATCCCTTGGACCCTTACTTCGGTCCGGTATAAGCTCATTCATAAAGTAAAATACATATGCATACTTCATCATTCATACTTGACATATCATAGGAACAGCTACGGTAGTTCCAGAACCGTAGACAACTTAGTCGGTAGTCTAGAACCGGGGCGTTCTTAAGGTGCTCATCCGTTAGCATGACATAGACATACTTAACATTTCATCATTCATACTTAACATCATGATGCCTTAAAGGCATGAACATTCATCATCATTCTTCATTTTCATTCATAAGATATGTCATGCTTACATCATTTTGTCTTAGGCCATGGTTATCATTTTCGTTCATCATCTTCATTCTTAAACATAGCATACATACATATCGTTCATAAAGCATGGCGTACATACATAGCATTCATGAGACATGACTTACATACATATTGTTCGTAAAACATAGCATACATACATGTCATTTCTAAAGCATGGCATACATACATAACATTCATAAAACATGCATGGTTAGGGTACATAGCATACATATATGTCATTCCTAAAGCATGGCATACATACATAACATTCATAAAACATGCATGGTTAGGGTACATAGCATACATACATGCCATTCTTGAGAACTTAACCCAAACCAAGCCCTAGGTTAGGGACTTGGCCGAAAACCCTAGAGGGCCATAGGTCCTTAGAAAAATTTGCATAACCATGGTTAACCTCCAATACCTTACTTATCATGTCATAGGAACCCACTTGGACCCTTAATTGGTTTTAACCCCAAAGTCCAAGGCCTTATTCATGCTTGGCCGAAACCCTAGGGGAGAAATAACCCCTAAAAAATTCATATAAGTCTCCATTATCATCTATAGTCTATCATAGCAAAACATACAAATCATGCTTGAGGGATTAAAATTAATCCCTAGCCCTATACTTGATGTGGCCGAAACCCTAGATGGGTTTTAGGGCATCAAAAATTTCCCTAGATCATAATCTATGTCTTATATAACATCATGAAACATTTAAGAGCACAAAAGAAAATTTACATCATCCCTAAGCCCAAGCAATAGCCTTGGCCGAAACCCTAGGCTCCACTTCATGTTTTTTTTCCCCCAACTTAAATCTTAAACAAACATCTAAATCTTGTTAAGCATCAAGAACAATCATACCACAGGTGAGAGGGGTCTTACCTTCCCTTATCTTGAATTAAATCCTTGGACAAGGAAGTAGGAAGGACCTTCTTGCCTCCAAATTTCTCCTTAGCCCTTGTAGTCTCGGAAGAGAACCTAGATCTTCAAAAGGGAGTCTCCTTGTGGAGTTTTTTTCCCAAGGGAATGGGGTTTGGGGTTTTCGGCTAGGAGGGGAGGAAGAAGAAGAGAAGAAGGAAATGGATTAATGGAATGAGAGAAGAGAAAGGTAACTTCTCCTCTTATGCTTTTAATCCACATTAAGGGGGGGTAAGTGAAGAGTCATGATATCTCTTCCCTTGATGCCTCCTCCTTCTTCCCAAGCCTTAACAAAAATCCACTTCATTCCCTCATAGCACTCCCTTGCTAAGTGAATTGGTTAGAGCATGCATGGTTGTACAAGAGGTCTAAGGTTCATTCCTTGGTGCATGCACTAATTTTTCTATTTTATTTTTATTTTATTTCTCTATTATTCTAAAAATTCTCCCATAATCATGTTAATATTCCTCATTAAAATCTATTTATTTTATATTAAATTCTACCTAAAATCCACTAAAATTTTGGTACTAGAAAACCCATATAAGGCCCATTAGTACCTAGTTTCTCAATTTAAATGAGAAAATCATGGATTTCTAGGCTAAGGTTCGTACCAACACTTCTAGGTCCCTCGGAAAATTATCTAGACATGCTCAATATTTTAAAGAAATATTAAGAGAATTTTTCGGGTCGTTACAATCCCCCATACCTCGTGAAAGTTCGTCCCCGAACTTAGAATAGCTCCGGGTACTTGCGCCTCATCTCGTCCTCGCGTTCCCAGGTAGCTTCCTCGAACTGTTGACTTTGCCATAAGACCTTGACTAGGGGTACCTCCTTACTCCTTAGCTTCTTGACCTCCTGATCCAAGATCTGGATAGGTCTGTTCTCATAACTTAGGTCCTCTTGAACCTGTACTGTCTGTGGCTCGATCACTTGGTCCGTATTTGGGATACACTTTTTAAGCATCGACACATGGAACACGTTATGGATAGCTGACATCTCTGGAGGCAGCTCTAGCTCATATGCCACCTTACCAACTCTTTTCAGAATCAAGTACGGCCCCACATAACGCGGACTTAGTTTTCCCTTCCTTCCAAATCTCGTCACCCCTTTCATAGGAGCCACCTTGAGGAACACTAAGTCTCGAACGTTAAATTCCAGTGGTCTGCGCCGGACATCTGCATAACTCTTCTGCCGGCTCTGAGCAGCTTCTATCCGTTGTCGAATATTCTGTATAGCTCGGGTGGTGTTGTCGATGACATCCGTTGTGAACCCCATTTCCTTCTTTTCACCACCTTCGTACCAACAGATCGGAGACTTACATCTCCTCCCATACAAAGCCTCATAAGGTGTCATTCCAATAGTAGCTTGGTAGCTATTGTTGTAAGCGAATTCCGCCAAGCATAGATACCGACACCAGCTCCCCTTGAAATCCAAGGCACAAGCTCGCAACATGTCTTCTAGTACTTGATTCACTCGTTCAGTTTGCCCATCAATCTGAGGGTGAAAAGCTGTACTGAATCGTAACTTAGTGCCAAGAGACTTCTGAACGCATTCCCAAAAATGCGAGGTAAAACGACCATCCCTATCTGAGATGATGGTCCTAGGAACACCATGAAGTCTGATTATTTCCTTAACATATAATTGAGCTAGTTGCTCCATCGAGAAGGTCATTTTGATTGCTAGGAAATGAGCCGACTTCGTCAACCTGTCCACAATCACCCATATCGCATCATATCCGTTTGTCGTCTTGGGAAGTCCTGAAATGAAGTCCATAGAGATATCTTCCCATTTCCATTCCGGAATCGGATGTGGCTGCAGGACTCCTCCGGGCCGTTGATGCTCTGCCTTCACTCGTTGGCAGGTCAGACAAGTACTGACATACTGAGTCACATCTCTTTTCATACCGGACCACCAGAATTTCCCCTTCAGGTCTTGATACATTTTGGTGGATCCCGGGTGCATCGAATAAGGGGTTCCATGAGCTTCTGTCAATATTTCTTTTCGCAGCTCTGGATCATTAGGGATACATAGACGATCCCTAAGGTAAAGTACTCCCTTGTCGTTGACATGAAAGCCATCACTCTTTCCTTCTAGGATCTCCTGTTTGATTCTCTGGAGACTCAGATCACCATCTTTTCCCATATGTCCTCCAACATCATGGGTGATATCGTCATGGGACTGATATTATGCGTTCAGCATAAGTAGGAGTGTTCTACTCTTATGTGTGTAGGCTAACATATAACTCCCTACATGAGGCCATATAGCTTATACATAAGATCATAAATTATAGTTAACATAAATCATAGATATAGTACCTATAATTGCTTATGGAATATTATGTATGGGTAATAACTTATAGGATGCGTGGTTACCTGTCAACCTACCTTTAGACTCAAATTGAGAACCTATATGATCGGCGCTCGGTTAATATTAATATCATGTTATAAACCTAAGGTTGGGTCACATTTATAGCTAATTGCATCATAACTAACTTAAACTTCATCAGTTCACATACTAAAACTGTCTGAACTCAACGAACTAGATGGGTTGCCATCACGCCCAAAATGAAAAATACCATGGCGGTGACTAACACTCCCTCGTTCACCTCCCCTTGGCCTGCCTCGGGATTTTCTACCGTTTCCATCGGATCCTCTTCTTCTATCTCGGGGGCCTCCTCGACCACTTCCGGGTTTTCCTCGAACATCCCGGGGTCTTCCTCAAACATCTCGAATATCTCGGGGTCCTCCTCAAGCATTTCGAGGTTTACCTCGATCATCGGGTCTTCCTCAAACATCTCAAGCATCTCGGGATCCTCCTTGTACATCTCGGGGTCCTCCTCATACATCTCGGGATCCTCCTCGTACATCTCGGGATCTTCCTCCGAGTCCCCCAGGTCCTCCGGAAACTCATGGCGGAGAAGCTGCGTACATAACTCTGTATATGAGATCTGACATCCATGCTGCCCCCAGATCTGATAAGCAACCTCTCTCGCATGATTGGGTAGCGAACGAAACAGCGCTCCAATTCTATAGTCGTCCACAATCGGAAACCCTTCCTGCTCCAGTTTCCAGAATAGTCGGTCCAATAACCCCATGTTGCCTTGAATTCCAAGGGTCGGACAGTACTCAACTTCCTCTATTCGTTCCATCAGCTCGCGGCACCTCTCAGTGTAGTTCTCATGCAACATCTGGAATTGAAAAAAAAATGACATAATTAGTACCAAACCGACCAAGCCAGTACAAAATCAGTTTTTTTTTCAATTCGCAAATATATACAGAGAAAAACACACGCAAATCGATTTCTTCTACCCTAGTAATTAAAATATAAAATCACTTTTCCTACCCTTAAATTCTAAATAATAAAATATCATTCTTATGTACATGTGTACATATGTTCGTAAATAAAATATGCAATTACTTTCCATTATCTACCATAAGGTGTTATTCATACTTACATATCCTAGAATCATAAGATATCCTATAAAGTGCTTACTACCATAAAATATGCGGAGAGGTACTTACTTGGAAGCGACAGGAAGGAGGCTTGATGTGTGTGTAGTGAGATGGCAACTGCTCTGATACCAACCTGTAACACCCATTTTTTTTCTTTTGGGTGTTACGCTTAACATACATGAGCTTATCGAACATCTTAATGCAGCGGAACTTTTTCTACACATGCTTTTAATCATGCTACTAATACATGAAACATCTATACATGCCTAACTTGCCATTCATGAACATAATAACATTCGGACTTAGCATACGTCATCATAAGTAGCAAACAACATATCCGTGAACATCATGAGTCTTAGGTTGTTCGGGAGGTAGAACCATCGTAAACATAACATAGATTCTAAGAAGGTATTTCAAAACTCAAGCCATGCAATATGTATAAATAAAAGAAATCTTTTGCCATGTCACCGCCACACACACACATACTTGTGCCCCTCCTGCTGCTTCCCTTAATAGCATCTTGCTTGATTTGCGGTACGAGAAACATAAGACTATAAGCACATAGGCTTAGTAAGACCATTTTTCCTACTCACTAAAACCATGCGTCACTTAACATAATCGCATAAAGCACCTTAGCATAACATAATTCAGACATAAACATAAACTTAGTCTTGGCATAAATCATAAGCATAAACATAAACTTAAACATGAGTATAAACATAAACTTAAACATGTGCATAAACATAAACTTAAACATGAGCATAAACATAAACTTAAACATGAGCATAAACATAAACTTAAACATGAGCATAACATAAACTTAAACATGAGTATAAACATAAACTTAAACATGAGAATAAACATAAACTTAAACATGAGTATAAACATGAGCATAAACATAAACTTAAACATGAGCATAATGCATAACATGAATGAATGCATGAGTCAAGTGCATATATCATAAGGATGCTTAATTTTTTTTTGAAATCATACTTTCATTTTAAATACTTGAACATAAACATAACATCATTGGGGTCCCCGACTTGTACCACATACATACATCATAAGCACGCATCCCTAAGTAAATACGAGGTAACTAGCCTCGACCTACTAGGGTAAGGACAGCTTCGGTAGTCCTAGAACCGGGGCGTTCTTAAGGTGCCCATCCCTGTTGGACAGCTTCGGTAGTCCCAGAACCGTGGACAGCTTCGGTAGTCCAGAACCGGGGCGTTCTTAAGGTGCCCATCCCTTGGACCCTAACTTCGGTCCGGTACAAGCCCATTCATAAAGTAAAATACATATGCATACTTCATCATTCATACTTGACATATCATAGGAACAGCAACGGTAGTTCCAGAACCGTGGACAGCTTAGTCGGTAGTCCAGAACCGGGGCGTTCTTAAGGTGCCCATCCCTTAGCATGACATAGACATACTTAACATTTCATCATTCATACTTAATATCATTGTTAAATCCGACATTTTTATTCTACTCCAGAAAATTTTTCAGAAAACCCCCTAAGGTGTACGGGCTCTTAGACAAAATTTTTAAGGAGTTAAATGGAATAAAAATAAACCTTAAAGGGGCTGTTCGCGAAAATGTTCAAATATAGGGGTGTTTTTGTAATTAGACGAAACTGGGTTGGGCTAAAATGAAAAAGGCCGAGTATAAAAGGTTGATTAGGGCTCGGGTTTGTGCTTGTGTCTTCCTCCCCTCGCGAAGCCGCAGGCGCCGAACCCCCTCCTTCCTCTTCCCCTCTCGCGCGACCTAGCCACAAGAGAAGGCCCTCGGTTCTTTTCTCTCCGGCGAACCACACTCTCAGCACCGGTCGGAGACGGAGCTCCCATTTCCGAGATACCTAGCCAGATTGTGAGTAGAGGCTAGGGATTTTGTTGCGGGCGATTTGAGGGCGGAAATAGACAATCGGCCGGCGATTCCCTCACGCTGTCGGAGCACCACCGAAGGTAAGCTAGGGTTGTCAGTCTGGGTTCTTTGAGTTGAGGTAATCAGATTAGGTTTTCCCCCTATTGAATCGAGCTATGCTCTCCAGCTGAGGACCATCTGGTGAGTTGGGCCGGCGGTGAATCAGAGCGGAGGCTTGGCAGATCAAATTTAGAGTTGATTCCGAAACAAACAAGGACTGCCGCACCAAGGTGAGTATCAGATTCGATTCTGAACGAGATTGATCAGCTTGATGCTAGGTTTTTTGTGTTTGATTGGGCTTGTTTTTGGTTTTGCCATGGAATTGAATTGGATTACAGGTTTTAGTCCTCCTTGTGATCACTGCCGTGAGTTTTTTGGGTGGCAAGAAATCTGAGCAGTGGTGGCGTGAGCATCAGATCAAGACCTTGTTGCTGTGGTGATTGGCTGGCTTTTGGATCAGAATAGAATGGGTGACGAGGACCATTGAGCGTGCCAAATTAGTCATATTTTGGAGTTTGGGGACCTTGCACTTGAGACCGGATTCAGGTAAGGTTAGTTTGGTGGTGTTGATCTTGAATGGATTGAGATCCGTATGATTGGTTTTGGTGATTGCTAGAAATGCCTTAATGCATGATTTTTAGTATTGTGTTCAGGTTCTGAATTCTTATTCAATAGAATGGTTTTTGTTTGACCTGTGGATTTAGAATAATGATTTGGAGAACTTTCTGGAGCAATACCGAGTGATTTTGTGATTCTTGCCTTGATTGGATCGTCATTATGTTAAACCTAATGAAATCAATTAGTGATCGATTGTGGATAATGGGATGGGTAATTGGGATAAAGACATGAATGATTGGTTGAACTACGAATTAGGTTTAATTTGAGATTAAACCTAATAAACTAAACTTGATAAAGTTGGGTCTCGAAACCTAATAGGAATCTAATTTAAGAGCACGGGATCATTAAGGGTTAATCATTTAATTATGGTTAATTAAATGAAACGGGATAATAAGGACGATCCTAATAAATTGAGGTAGCTCGTTTAGCTAATTTATCACCTGTTATGATAGCTAAAAACTATGTCCTCTGATACAGGACATTGATCGTTGCTGATTAGCGGACGGGAGGTTCTTTCTGATACGAGCATCTTACGATTGAGGCGGGTACCCTTTGACTTATCTCTTTTGATATTGTCATGTGGTTATGCATAGAATGTTATAGATAGCAGTAAGATCCTACGCTATCCCTGGTTATTATGTTTGATCTGGATATTGTGGTTTACCCCTGTTTATTATGTCAGTTCGGGATACCTGTTGTTTATCCTTGAGTTATTATGCTGTTAGTTCCATACAGTCTCTAGTATTGTCATCTCTACATGTATGCTTAGATATCGTAGTGTATCTCTTGCATTTGACCTTGAGGGATCTATATTTCAGTTCAGTATACCTTGTAGGATACCTGTATTTCCTGTTATAGGATTTCAAACTGAGACTTAGTATACCGAGGACTTGGGAGGGAGGTATGTGTATCTAGCATACACCATCTCTGCATTATTGCATGCTGACCCACGCGGACGTTGTGGACGATGTCCTGACTGGGTACAGGTTGTCACAGCTCTACCCACGCGGACGTTGTGGACGATCCTGACTGGGACTAGGGGTGACACATGTCATTGCATCAGGGTGCTTTATATGTTTGGGGCATGCACCATCCTTGCATTATTGCATGCCGACCCACGCGGACGTTGTGGACCATGTCCTGACTGGGTACAGGTTGTCACAGCTCTACCCACGCGGACGTCGTGGACGATATCCTGACTGGGACTAGGGGTGACACATGTCATTGCACCATGTGCATCTTTTGCATCGTGCATTGTTTGCTGCACTTGATTCTTGCACTTGTTTGACATTGCATATTCTGGAGACTTGTTATCTGAGCTTTTATGTCTATTGGTTTTCCTTTGGTATTTCTTACCCTCTATACAGGTTAGATGGATTCAGGTATGTATCTACTTCGGTATGTTCAGTACTAGTCTTTCCCTACTGTTGCTATGAGACTGTAGTAGCTGAACTCTTATTGTTGGTATAACCTCCTATGCATATCTTTGGGTATTCGCTGAGCTATGGACTCACCCCGTTGCCATATATGTTTATTTCAGGTTGATGTCTGCGAGGAGATCCCGAGCCGCCAGTCCCCAGCTCCAGAGGAGCTCTTTTTGACTTTGGGTTTTCCGTTGTTTCATTTATGGACCCTGTAGTATTTACTATGCTTCCGCTATTATGTTTTTAAACATGTATGCACGTTTTATTTGATGGCATTGTACTTTTGAGTCCTATGTTGGACTTCGATTGGTTTTGGTTTTGTTCCTGCCCCCTGGCAGCTCAGGTGAGTTCGGATTTAGTTTTTTCGATAGTTATAATCATATAACTGTTGTTTCTGCTTATATCTGAGGCCTGAGGCCCTATAAACTGCGTGGTTGTGCAAATATTTAAACTGCGTGGATTGTTATATATTGTGTGTGTGTAAATTGTCCGCCGGACAGGGGAGGTGCTGTCCGATTTTATATTGGATCAGCGGCTCCTGGGTCTGGGGCGTGACAATTTATTTTGGTATCAGAGCGTAGGTTCCGATGCCTACGTGTTTTACGGGATTTACGGTGTTTATCTGGTACCAATTTATTTTTGGTATTTTTGGTATCAAGCCCAGGATGCGGGATACCATCGAGTCGTGGATTTCTCGGAATTTAAATCTGACACTGTATGGTAGGTGTCGGAGCTCGGGTTTGATGTTATTCATCCGAGTACATTATGGATTTTTAAAGCCGTGGTTGCGATACGACGGCAATTTGGGACTTGGCAGCGACAGGACTTCTCCAGGCAGCAAATAGGTAAATTAAGGTTAGCCTCTTGGTTTTGGTTTTAATACTCGTTAATAATGTAACAGGTATGACGCGAGATGCTCATATTCCTGTATTGAGACGTGGTCGGGGACGGCCACGTAAGGAGACTTTAGAGCCTTCGGCTGTAGAGCCAGCAGAGAGAGAGTCTGATATCCGAGGTCAGACTTCGCAGGACTACAGAGAGGTCAGGGTTCCCCGACTCAGAGGGTCCCTACTCCTTTTCCATCAGCAGTTCCTACTGCCCCTCCTGCAGTGTCTACTCCGGTAGTATTTACCGTGTCAGCAGCCGTACCACTGCCGACCTATTCAGTACCTGTAGGTTCTGCACCGTGTTCCCAGGCAGTTCCATTAGAGGCACCCATTCCGAGGCAGCCTGTAGTTACCGCGGTGGTACCCGCCCCGGTTATTCCCCCTACACCATCGGAGACGCCTATACTTGCTCCGATGTACTCTACAGTTCCCCAGCAGCACCGGGTCTATACTATCAGACTGTGCCATCAGCCGTACCGGCACCGTCATATGCTACTGCACCCCCGGCTATGACTACTGCAGCGTATCCCACTATTCCGACTACGATGCAGACCCCGGTGCTCCCTTCAGTTCCACCGGCATTTGTTGCCCCAGGATTTGCTACTATACCTATGGCACCACCTGTGATGCCCACCCCGGTCAGGCCTATGGCTCCTTTTATGGTTCCTGCACCGGGATGTTCCACCGTGCCCCTGCGGCATCTGCTCTTACTGATGGCGTTAGAGATCGTGCCCGGATTCCGATATTGGCGGCGTCCGTAAAGGGCCGATTCACTTTATTCCAGGGAGGACCAGATCCAGCTGCAGCCCGAGAGTGGATCAGGACACTTGAGAGTACATTTCGTTATCTGAGGTGTTCGGAATGGGAGAAGGCTGAGTTGGCTATTTATCACCTGCGAGATCAGGCATATGCTTGGTGGAATTCACAGCAGACCGTCATTGGCGAGGAGTGCGTCACCTGGGACACATTCCGGGAGGCATTTGAGGCGAGATACCTTCCAGTATCGTTTCGCATGGCTAGACGACAGGATTTCATATTTCTCCAGCAGGGAGACCGATCAGTACTGGAGTATGAGGCGGAGTTTACCCGCCTATCAGAGTATTGCCCTCACCTAGTGGCAAACGACATGGAGAGGATGACTCAGT
Organism: Boesenbergia rotunda; assembly: GCA_024364735.1. Lineage (NCBI taxonomy): Eukaryota > Viridiplantae > Streptophyta > Magnoliopsida > Zingiberales > Zingiberaceae > Boesenbergia > Boesenbergia rotunda. The sequence continues at coordinate 142,874 of JAGFNQ010005491.1, forward strand.
TCCACCAGGGTCTAGCGGCATATATTCAGACCCGTATGTCAGGATTTGTCCCGACCTCCTATCGAGAGGCCTTAGAGCGAGCGCTCATGATTGAGATGACTCAGCACAGGTTGTTTGGGGGTACGAAGAAAGGGAAGCAGACTGTATCGGACTCAGGCTCAGACTCAGCAGCCGCAGACTACTGGACAAAAGCGCGGCAGCCAGGGTCAGTTCGCTCAGGGCATCTCTGAGGCATCATCCAGGCCCCAGAAGTCAGGTCGTACTTCGGCAGATCCTCGATCTCTCAGCAGAGTCAGGAGCAGTTTACTGCTAGGTCTCACTGTGCACAGTGTGGTTCCCGACAGCATAGTAGGGAGGATTGCCCGCTGGAGCAGCCGATTGTTACTATTGTAAGTTACCAGGGCATATAAAGCGAGACTGTGCGATGAAAGCACAGCATGAGGGTACGAGAGCTACTGGACAGAGCGGGCATATGAGTCAGTCAGGATTCATAGGGGAGGGTATAGGACACAGTCTTCTTTCCGTCAGCCGCAGTCCGCCCCTCCAGCACCTGCCTATTGTATGCCAGGATACGAGGCTTGCTACACCTCAGCTGTATCGCCGAGTTCAGCATTAAGGATCTCAGCAGGCAGTGTATTCTCCGCATCAGGATTATCCACCGTATCAGCCGCAAGTACCTGGCGGTGCCCAGCCACAGTATCAGCCACCGCCACAGCCGCAGCAGTACCTGGCGTGCCACAGCCACAGCAGTACCCGGCAAGTACCACCCCCACCGCCGGAGACGGGACGAGCGTATGCGACCACCAGAGAGGAGGCACCACAGACCCAGGGAGCGACTTTTCGCGGTATGATGTTCGTTTATTTACTTGTCAATTAAAATAGAGATAATCGGAATCAGTATCGTTTTATGCTTATTACGGATACTTATAGATGGGTCTAGGTGCCCTACTGGTTGGAGAGATGTTGGTTATTAACCAATGGTCAGGGAGACCACTGGTTTCAGTAGGACGTTACCCTACTCGGAAACTTATGGTTAGTTTCCGTATAGTAGTTACACGATATAGGGGTTAGTTATGATATGGTTAGATTTCGTTCAGCATATTACTAGCTATATGTTGTTAGTACCTGTGGGTGATAAAAAATTTGGGGACCAAATTTTTATTAGTGGGGGAGGATGTTAAATCCGACATTTTTATTCTACTCCAGAAAATTTTTCAGAAAACCCCCTAGGTGTACGGGCTCTTAGACAAATTTTTAAGGAGTTAAATGGAAAAAACATAAACCTTAAAGGGGCTGTTCGCGAAAATGTTCAAAA